>JARVGP010000516.1:0-41126 GCA_029876185.1 Mansonella ozzardi | reverse complement strand
TTTTTTTCAGGTTTTATTTTAAAGGCAATTTAGACTTTTTAAATCGATTTTCCTCCATATATTATGTCATACATTGTAATGGCATAATGAAAATGCTATTGTAATTGGTTTACATTAAATGCAATTTTTATAATTTTTGAATTGATTTGACTGTTAATTTTTCACAAACACTTTTTTAAAGTTATATTTGTTAGAAAAACTTCTTTAAATTTTAAACTTTTTACTACAGTATAAATCAAATAGTCCATAAAAAAGGAAATTTCTCAAAAAAGTTCATTTAGTTTATTAAGGAATTTCAGAGGAGCAGTTACATTTCAGAGTTAGGTATCCTGAAAATATCTATTAATTCATAAATAGGACCATTTGATTTCTTTAAAATAAAGTTTTTTTTTTTTTCTCAAAACCTTTTTCTTGGAGTAATATCAAAATTTATCAGGAACTTTGCAAGCTTAAATATGCTATATTTGTCATCATGTCCTACATTAAATTTGTAATTATTATCAAATTTATATATCATATTGTTCTTTATCATATATAAATCTGACAAACTACAACGATCGATTTTCTAGATTCATTTTCCTAAGATTTTTGACCAGAAGCGGGATTTATGCCCTATTTTGATAGTGAAACTTTGAAAGTTATTTTTGCTCTCTCCACAGTATCATGTTTGTTTTCATAAGGTGGAATCTCGAATTTCGAATTTCCTTTTCATAAATTAATTTGTGAGGTCGTTTAATTTAAATTATTGTGGATTAAGGAATTACATTACGGGATGAAGTAAATAAGGACTGTTTAAATGAACAGATAAAATATCATTGAAGTAGTTTCTTTCATCTATTTCTAAATTTCTGCTTAGTCATATTGCAAAGAAAAGAAATGAAGTGCAAGTAAAATCCACGTAGATACAGAAAATATAATATGTAGATAATCAAAATGTTCGAATAATATTATGCAGATGTTGGCAGAGTATAGCAGAGAACTTTCGCAGCGTGCTGGTATTCCAGAAAGCCAGCAAAGCTCGGGAACTTCTGGGTCAAGTAGTAATGGTGGCTTATGTCGACATTTGGATGGTGCTGTTTACATATCAGCTTGTGCTACAAAAATGGATACCATTGTTTTCATGCATAAATGGAGTGTTGCACAATTTTCGGCGCAACAAGAATTGTCATCACCGGGTGATTTTATCGAATCAAAGTTAGTATTTGGTATTATTTATGGTAGATTCAAAGCTATGTCATAGTTAAAGCTGTACAGATGTAAATGATTGTTGTTGCTGCAGTTTTTTTTTTTTTTTTTCCCATTTGCATGCAATATCATTCGAGAAAATTTTTGTCCTAGTGTTTTAGATGTGCAGTATATAAATTAAATTTCTATATTTGCTTGAAAACTGTAGAAATTATTTATATTTGATACATTCTTAGTTTGTTTCTAATTTTTTGTTCCATAGAATACTGTTTTGTTTTTAGTTAAATTTTTCAAAATTCTTGGAATCAGTAAATTTGGTTCAGCAATGAGCTTGTCAAAATGAGCAAAGCTTCATGTTTTTTACACAGTACTTACTATGATATATTTAATAAACAAATTGTTCAGCATGTTTGGTTCCACGGACAACGATTATCGGTTTCGACTGAAACTGTTTCCTTGTGGTAAAGATGAAGAATGTAGAGGATATCTTTCCTTATTTCTTCAAATTTTCAGTAAGTATACTGAAAACTGGATAGATTAAGTCAATTATTGATATTGTGAAGACAGGAAAATTAATCATAAATAATTTTGAAGTAGTCCCAAAAAAAAAAAAATTGTATTGTGCGGATGATCTATTAACGCTAAAGTTTTCGATTGTACTGCCATTCAGTTTTCAAAAATTATTAACAACTGGATTTCAGAATGCCCATCTGCAAAATTGCGTTTTCGAGTGAATTTCTACATTGAAGCTGCGGATGGTCCCCGTGGATGTGCCTTAAACAAGAATGTTGTTACTATCAATCGTGGTGGGATTGTTACTGCATCCAAATTCTTTTCCACTGAGACTTTGAAGGTTTTTTTTTTTTTTTATGAAATATAAAAAGACATAGTTTTGTTTTCTTTTCTTTGTAAAGTTCAGGTGATTTCTTATTATCATATTCTAACTGATGGATTGGGAATCCAATTACATGAGTGATTAGCAAAACGCAACAATAATCTGTGGTTGTTTCGGGCATTTTTCATTAATCTATTACGAATTCTGAAAAGTGTTACATCTTAACAGAGCCGTGTCGCAAAATTTTTGCCGGATGATGTCTTAACGGTTGGTGTGGAATTAACTGTATACGGAGATCACAACTGTACTGATACTGAACCTGATCTGGATGTATTTTTTGCGAATAATGGTTCTTCAACATCTGGAATTGCTTTGGGTGTTAGTGACGAAGTCAAAACACGCCTTGATCCTCATTTTATGGGTAGATTCTTGAATTCATTTCAAATATTATCGAGCAAGTTTGCTATTATTTAACTTATTTAGATAGTTCTTTCTAGTCTAAAATGGAGTATTTCTCATTTTGTGCTATTGTCGTAACTTTGTGACCATAAGAACGTGTGTTGTAATTTAAAATGAACGGTCAGTAAATTTGGTGTTCAGGAAATTCTCAGTTGTTATAGTTTTTGCTATTTAATCATTTCAGGACGCGATTTAGGACAATTATTGGATAGTGGCGTCTTTTCAGATTTCACACTTCACGTAGGTCGACATTCTTTTAGATGTCACAAAGCAATACTTTCAGCACGATCACCTTTCTTCCAAGCAATGTTTAGAGATCACAATAATCAAGAAAGCTTGAGTGGAGAGGTAAATTTTGTTTTGTTTCGTTACACTGATCGTCTTTTAGTAACACCTTTGCTACTTTAAAAAATTATTAAATTATTTAGGTAAATTTGGAAGATATAACCCCAGAAACAATGGCATGTGTCTTGGAATACATTTACAAAGATAATTGTTCGGAATCATCAAAGCGAACGCTAGAGATCTTAGCTGCTGCAGACCGGTAACTTTTCACTTTTACTACAATTTTATGATATAGTAAATAGATTTTTTTTAGATTTTGCCTAGATCGTTTGAAGAGTTTGTGTCAAGAGGCGCTAATAAAAGACTTATCACCTAACAATTTTTGTGAACGTCTTCGAGCTGCAGACATGTATAATGCTTCCATCTTGAAGTGGAAAATCTTGAATTTATTGCAGAAGCATCGCAATTACATTGTCGATAATGAGGTACATCGCATTTTTATATCAAATATTCCTGTTTTTTGAGGAAAGAAGAAGAAGGAATTTTATTTTTTAAGCTTCCTTCTTGCCATTTATTTACTTATTTGCCACTACAAATATTAACTGCGTACAAATATTCCTCTTTATTTCAAAATTTTCTATCAAAAGTCTTTTTATAATATTTTTATGCATCCGCGGTATTGCGTTTAGGACTGGGTCGCATTGGAAAATGAATGTCCGTATTTGGCAGCAACGGTTGCAAGGCATTTGTTGTCCACTGACAGTGTTGGCAATATGTTATCGAGTTCTACAAGCATGAGTAATTCAAATCAGTATAGCGAAGCAGTATCAGTCAAAAGACAACGACTCGGCTAATTTCATAGCTTGCTGGAAAAGTTTTGAATTATTCTGAAGCGAATTTCAAATATTATTTAACAGTTGCAGCTAGGAGCTAGCTAAAATGGAGTTACAATTGTACATTTACAATTAGTAAAGATGATTGTGTTGCATTTAAGTCAGTATGAGCTGAGTGGGATGGAGTGAGAAACTGTTTTTTATTTGATTATTTATATATATATATTTTTTTTTGTATCATTTAACAACGGATTTCCAATGTTCTTTCTTTGAATTTTGTGCTCATCTATTTTCGTGAGAGTATCTCCATAAAAATGAGGAAACAAATTGATTGGAAATAAGGTTAAGGTAGTAAGACAGCGATATACTAGTTTTTTCTGCAAAGATGATATGCTAATACCAGAAAATTTTAAAATAATGTAAAAATCTACAGATAATTAAATACTTTTAATTTGGTGTCTTAATTTTGTTGTAGATCTGTACACATTTCAAGCGTCTTTGTTCATGCTTCTTGTATTTGTTTATTTGCTGGTCAGTCTATCGGGCTTTCTATTTTTGACGAAATCATTATATTTTTTTTTTTTTTTTTTTTTATTGTAACATGATTTAATTGGCAATTCTTTCATTGGGAAAACCTGAATGATAAATCTTTAGACTTTTTTCTTTTGCTCCATATATTTTCAATTTCGTGTGTTAGATTAAAAATCCAAATTTAGACGATATTCGATCATTTTTCAGTTTTAGGTTCCTTCTCTTAAAGGTCTTACTGCATTTTATCTTTTTTATGTTTTTATGTTGTTGGAACTAACTATTCGGAATCTCTCTAAAAAACTTCTTGGTTGATAATTTTAAAATCAAAGATGAACTACTGCATGGGAATTCCGCTTATCCATTAGTTGAGGTCTGTTTGCATAATTGTTTTTGCGTAACACTTTATTTGTTATGTAGTTTTTTGCACTTTAAATCCTTTTATTGGACGTGAAATTATGCCACACAGATCTTGAGAGATATTTAAGGCAATGTGTTATACGCAAGAATCATAAATTATTGTCTTTTACTTCTTTCATAAAGCTAAATTATGTTTTTTTGAAACTTTCTCGGCAAAGGCTTGATTTCTTTTTGTACAAAAGTTTCGTGATAAATTGCGTAAAAATATAACACTGACTGCATAGCGGAAGTTCGCACAGTGAATGAAATGCAATAAATATTTTATGAAGGTTCTACCTATCATAAAGTCTAACATAGAGGGATGTGTCGAAAATCTGATTTTGTTGTATAAGTGTATCATAGGTAATTTACAATCAAAAAATTTTGATATAAAAAGTTCACTATAAAGAAAGATAGAACGCCACTTAAAAATTTTATTCATATTTCGTTTAACTACTACCTATGCTATTTTACTGATTTATTGATGCGTTGCATTGGTGTTTCTACTTACTATACTTGCTGCTTGTGGGATATTTTACATTTTACATTTCTCACATAGTTTCTAAAAAGAATCTGAGATCAATACAATGCAAAGCAGAATCGCCAAGCTTTTTTTGAATTTAATCAAATATGAAAAATCGGCAATTCCCCAAAATATCATGTATGGCATTGTGATTAAAAAGTCATCAATATGTCTCTTACACTTGGATTACCATTTTCAATAACCTTTTAAATGCAATAATAATGTAATGATGATATTGCGATGCAATTTGGGTTACCTATCAATGTTCTCGCTGTTCTCATTTACTAATCGGACTTGATATATTTCAAGGGAGCCTCTGGAATTTAACATATTCTTATGAATTAGAGAGATGAAGGACAATTTTCTCCGCCTTTTCAACAATCACAAGCTTCACTTCCGTGGAGTTTTCCATTGGAGCGCATGCATATTTCAAATTAAATTCATTTCATTTAAAATATTCCTTCCTAAAATGATTTTTATCACTGAACAATTACTTCTGAATACGAAAGTGTTAAATATAATCAAATAACATTTCTGCAATAATATCATTTTATTTATTCAGATGAGGGCATGGCTATGCTTCATTTTCTTTGAGCTTCTACCGGTAAGCTTAAGTGTAAAACCTGTGTACGAAAGTACAGATTCCATGGAGCAGAATAAGTATGTCTTTTTTGAAATTTTTTATCTTTTTATTCATTAACGCGCACTTCTTAGATTTAACAAATAATAAGAGATCCTTGTAGTCGGTTTCTATGAAGAAATGTAAGGATAATAGAAGTAACGTAAATCGTTAGTTTAGATGCTCATAAAATTATCTGAAATTCCACTTTCTTTAAATTAATATATGCAGTACGGAAAAAAGACATAGGACGGGATTTGGAATCAGTTTTTCTACGGAAATTTCATCAAAAACAAGTAAGAATGTCCAGCATCAAGAATATTCAAACAACAAAAAAAAGGTAAGTTGAAATTAAATACAAGACTAATTCATCAGATATTAAATTAATGGAAAATTAGATCCAAAACTATGTCCACAAATAAATCTCAGAAGATAACATCGAAGGAGTATAATATTAAAAGAAAATTCCAGCTCTTCACTACTGATAATGTTGTATCACGCAATCAACAACGTGACTTGATCATTGCACCAAATTTAAGTAAGTAACTGTATGAAACTTCACCTCTAATTTATGTAAGTAACTGTATGAAACTTCAACATCTGTAGTTTAGGATATCCTCAATAAGCTGTTATTTATAATTCTTAAAAAATATTTCATTTTTATTTGCCATTTATATAAATGCCTGATAAACTTTTCAGATGATACATGTTTTCGAGTTTACAACGAATTCATCGTTGTTAATGCGCAACCGTACGAGCGGCGATCCATCACGCAATTAGAAGAATGCAAGCAGAGGTGCATGCAATCACAAAGTGGTGCTTACAGTTGTCGTTCATTTGTGTATAATGTTGCTAAGAAGGTACCTTTTCAACTTTTAGCGAAGGCCCTAATTTTGCGAAATTCCAGAATCTCATAACTAATGAGTTACTGTTTGTATAAGTAGAATCACGAAATATAAATAACATTTTCCAAATGTTGATTGTTGGTTGAAAGAATTGTAGAACCAACATTTTTCTCAATTGAACCAGAAACAGAAATCCAAATGAAGTCCATTTATTACAATAAATTTAAAGTTTCTTGATTTAATTTGTCTTCAGATTTGCGATTTTTTTACTCATCAGGGTGATTGGCCACCGGCAAAGTAAGTTTCCCTTAAATTTTGGCTTAAAATAGAGTGAATTCGAATTTTAAATTCAATATGCGCTTTAAAATTACTAAATTTCAGAAATTAATTTCATATATCACTCGCTTTTTTTGTAGATTGCTCAAGCATTACGAACATTTATATTTGGAGCCAACATTTGATGATAAATGTGTTTTAAAATATGCAAAGAAGTCGAAAAAAACAACAATTAATGCCGCAGGTTTGTTCTTATCTATAACTTTTAAAGAGAAAAAATCTATGTAGATTTCATTTTGGTCAAGCTAAATATATTTTTTTTACCGTAGGTAATTTTAAATTCAAATTCTAGGCAGAAAGCTAAACAATACGATGATATTGGACGTCTTAACAAAGGAAGATATGAAGCAGGAAACTTGCGAAAACGGCCAGATTGCTAAGTATCTGAAAACTCATGGATTTAAACTTGGCAGTGCCAATCGAATAGATATGAGGGCTTATAATTTGTATGCATGCATCGATGCATGCACCAACAATATCGTTCGTTCATTTCAATATCAGTAGCAAGAATACAAATTCCTTCAAACTAACCTCTTAACTTTTATTTGGTAGTTCAAACTACTGCTTGAAAAACGAAACCAAACTTTTTGGTAAAATGCGAATAAATCAACCATTAAGCTATTTAGATCTAAAATTACTCACATTTTTTTTTGGCTAAAAAAAGTTCTGCTTTGTAAAAAATTTCATTTACTAATGTTTTTGCCAGAAAATTTTTAATTTTGAAAAGAAGCGTCATATCTTTGCGAATTAAAGTAAAATTTGTAGGACAATAAAGGACGTACTTTTGGATGCCGTTCTTTCGATTATAGCGGAAATATTTGTAGTTTATTTGGAGAAGTAGCAACACCAAGAGATATCAAACAAAATTTCGATGCTAACTATTATGAAAAAATTTGTGTAGAGAATGATTTAATGAGGTGATAATTCTTATTGTTTTTCTCTATATTATCTTATCTTTTTGACAAGAAAAATCTTTAGTTTTCTGAGTGCTTCTAAATCACTTCATATAAGTTTAGTAACGAGTGTCAAATCATAAACCGATTCCCACAAATGATACTGGCTGGATTCGCGGAAGCAGTTGTCACAGTACAATCATTTGTGGAATGTTTTGAGAATTGCTTGAAATCACGACAGCTATTTGCGATGAATTGTACCAGTGCGATATATTTTTATGAGGTATAGCATAACTATTTCTTAAACAAATTTCAAAACATTGATATCACATTTGCATAGTCTATACTGCCATTTATATCTGTTATTTATTCTGTCTTTACCAGAATGAAAGTAAATTACGATAAGTTAAATAAAGCAAAACGGTAACCTCAGATGAAATTGCAAAAGCTATTTTCAGGAATTGGAGCAAAACTGTATCCTAAATAGTGAGAATAGACAAACACAAAAGAATCTTTTTGTGGAAGAGAACACAGATATTGTGGATTATTTTGATATAAGTTGTCACTAAGAAAACAGAAGAGAGTGATCAATGATTCACTGCTCAAAAATTGAGTAATAACAAATTACTGACATTTTGGAATGTCTATGAAGCATCTTTTAGATCAAATTTAGAATTGCCTTCGCAATGAGAGTAATACAAAAACTTTGAGAAATTATAATCCTTTGAAAAACGAAATAGTCTGAAGTCCACCGAAACAGTATTGTTGCGCAAAAATGGATGTATCTCTCGATCTTTTTATTTTATTAAGTTTAATAAGCGAATTTCAAATTGATATTACATTTGCACATTTACCTGTGCACTCATATGTGTTATGTGTTCATGTCGTCATAGAATGTTAAGTATATTACGATATATAAATTAAATGAAGCAAAACGGCTACTCTCAGATATCACTATCACTTTTTTTGATAATTGTAAAAAATATTTTTGCTCTCAATCCTTCAAAGAGTTTTGAGGAGAAAATGGGAAGTATGCGAAAGTTATATTTGGAATATTATTAAAATGATCTTTCATAATAAATTTATGGAAAAGATACTGAAGAACCCGATTTTTTTCGAAATATGGTATACAGTAATCAACGGGATATAATAACCATAACCATAATTCAGTTTCAAAGCAGTGTACGCCGTGCTTTATATCCTTTATTGCTATTGTCAGGATTTTCGAAATCAGTTTTTCCAAACCATCCACTTTCTTCATCACTCTTGAATTGTATTTCTTCCACTTTGTCTTCGCTATCATCATTTACTCCGGAATCAGGATGTAACCGATGAGAAGTGCTATGCTCGCGTGGCGGGCATGGACAGTACTAAAATTTTAGATTTAACAGACTATAAAATTTAGTTCATAAAAATACCACATAAAATGAATTGCAGTAGAGTCAACGATTGAAAGAGTTCAAAATAAAATTTGAAATAAATTTTAATGAACAACACAGCAATGAAATTTTTTCGTTTTTTTCCGATTCAAAATCTATTAAACCAACCTCAGCATCTTTACCGGGATTACCAGGTGGACCTTCTGGACCTTCTTCACCATCACTTCCTTGTGGCCCTTGAAAACCTGGTTGTCCTGGAGGACCTTCAGGACCTGGTTTTCCTGGCGGTGCATCATTACCCTTATCTCCAGGTGGTCCTTCAGGGCCCTGGTCACCTGGAGGACCACGATTACCTTTTCGTCCAACAACTTTTTCGGCATCAGCACCCTTTTCTCCTGGCTCGCCGGGCTTACCATCCGGTCCTTCAAAGATGTATTATATAGAAACCATAGAATAAACGTGAATTTGCAAAAAGTTGAACTACAAGGAAAAAATACCTGGTGGTCCTGGCGGGCCAATATCGCCTGGTGGTCCTGGATTTCCATCACGCCCTGGAAAACCTGGTGCACCTTTTGGTCCACGTTGTCCGCGAATGCCTGATCGACCAGGAGGTCCCGGGGGACCAGGCGGACCTTCTGGACAATTGAAACATCCAGATGGACCTTCTTGCTGAATATCTTCTGCGTCAATTCCATCTATACCGTCTTTACCAGGGAGTCCATCTTCGCCATCAACACCTTTTTCACCTTTTGGTCCCGGCGGACCCGGTGGGCAAGTGTTTTCCAAATTGCAAACTGAAATTTCCAAATCTTTATCACAATAAAATTTTTTAGAAAAAACTTAATCTATAAGAAACACAATAACTTTATCCATCTTCGGATCTTCGATTTCATCATTAAGAGTTTATATTGAACTAGTTTGAAAACATGTATTTTAGATTTCTCAAAATGAGAATAGTTCTGTAAAATTCAGGATTCTGTCAAACAAATTATTGATGAAATGTTTAGATAACAAAAAAAAATAGACAAAAAAAGATTCGAATTTGAAAAAAAGATTTTGAAATTACGAAATGAACTAAAAAATAAAAATACAGAAACATACCACACCATCCACTTTTTGGGAAACCTGAAGGTATGAAAGAACCACTGACTGGATGAAATTGTTGCCCTGGTTGAGAACCAGAATCACCATAATGAGCCACCGAGACAGAACTTCCGGTAACAGTTGGTTTTTTTTGAGAGTTATCGCCAACATTCGCTATAGGTTCACTGCTTGAGACAGGACCTTTTGGATAAATATCGGTTTCGATGTTTTGCTCTTCATTATAGCTCACTTTGCTGGGGACTATTTAACGATTGTTTTGCAGGTGTTTAAAAAATCATCACAATAATGTTATTAAAGTTTAATTTATCAAACAAATGTCATTGCCTTATCTTTCTCTTAACACTTGAAATTTTGTCAATTGCTTTTTTGAATTTTTAACATATGATTCACGGAAGCAAAAAGATCACCTTCTAATCGGTTCACACTGTATGGATTATTATATAGTTCATTAACTACCGTTGGTGGTGTATCACCATAATTCACTCCGCCAGAATCATATTTATTATCATTATTGCTATTACTACTGCCATAATTGCTTCCGCTTGATGAACTATCGTAACTGCTACCAGCTCCGCTAGCATTATCATAACCACTACCAGCACCACTTTTTTTATCTTTGTTATAAATGTAGTTAGCTTGACGACGTAGGCGATTTGATGGTGTAGCAGCACCAAGGCCGATCATTTCTTTCCACAAATCATCCGTTTTAACCTAAATAAAAAATAATAATAATTTATGCTCTTATTGTTAAGCACTTTCGGTCCGGAAAGAGATTTAGCAGCAATATAGGCAACGAAAATTCTTGAACCTTAAAAGAAACGATTTCCGAATCTAGTTCACTCCAAATGGATGTGACATCCCTGTGTATTGCCGCGATCGCTAATAAACAAACGAGAAGTGTTGCACCGGAAAATACAATTGCCCCCAAAGTTGCATTCTCCACAGACATTTTTCGTCCGTTTAGTTGGTTATAAAAAGTTTCTTTGCCTTAGAAACTTAATAAATTGATTTGAGGCTAAAAAAATTGTAACATTTATTAGCGGATAATAATCATCATAATTTTACTAACAACTATATTTATCATTGTGACACATTATCATCATCACCATTATCATTTATTAATACTAGTGACATTGATTATGTTAATCAGTGATTATTCATTCGTATATTAATGGAAATAGTTATAAAGAAGTGTCAAACATATGGATATGATGTAATTGGTATGTACAATAAAAGTGTTGTAAAGATTGGTGTTATGCATGAAATTGATTCCTTATAATACCTTAAAAGATTTATCCAGAATACCTAAGATACCACAAAAATACTTGCAGCTGCATATGTAATGAAAGATTGCATTTGTCAACAAATTTCATTGTAAAAAAAGCAATTTTTCCTGTCAGCTCCAAGATTTATCATGAAAAAGAAAAAGGAAAATCAGTGCGGAATCGGAAGAAATTGGTTAATTTGGGTTAAGTGCGACACTTTATAAGAATAGCGAATCCGCCCCTGGCACAAACCATTTTCCAAATGTTCATCAACGGCAAATACGCAACAGCAAAAACGTTTACAACTGCAGCAAAATTTTTTGTCGGCACATCTATAAGCTCCCCAAAAACTAGGTCTTTCGTCTTTGACAATTGAGCATGTAAATTGTGACAGATTACTGAGGAAATTTTTATTCACAGTTCAACTACTTTAATTTTAAACAATGAAATGCGATGATGCAAAGACCATTTACAATTTTCATCATCAGATGGGTGCTCCAAATCTTAAATGCAAAAATCACTATTTGTTCGTTAAATTAAAATCAACTCTTCCTCTTTTTGTTCGAAATATCGACATAATTGCTTTTTAGTTTAATTTAAAATTTATCAATACACAAATGAAAAATCATATGATCACAGATTCTTGCCATTGATTTTAATATCATTTATCCTCAATATTGTCGTTTCACGACTCATCCCTCAAAAAGATATAAATGAATTGACGTACAAACTTGATAATCGTGGAAAAAATGCATATAATTAATTGAGTTACCAATTTTTGAAAATTTTTCGGAAAGATTTCATAAATGCAAAAATTATTTGTGAGACATACAAAATTTGTCAACAGTAACAAAATCCAGTGGAGAAAACTTACAATGAAGAACTCGCACTTTTGCATGATTGATCATTAGATATCTGAGTTGTGGATAAGATGTCGTTTTTTCAACAACAGTAGCATTAACTGTCACTATTGGTGTGTGTATTAGTGGTCGACCAAACAATGTGAAATTTCTCCCGCCAACTACTAAAATCTAAAAACACAAATTCCTTTATCAGGACTTCTGAAAGATTTTAGTGACAATCTGCATAAAAAAGATCCATTTAATTCTGTCAAGTATGTCCAACTGTCAAGTAGCGCTTTATGTGAAATGGACATAGTTTAGGAATAATTTTTTCCAAAGTTTTATGTGAAATGGATGCAGTTTAGTAATAATTACTCAAATTTTATTACTATAATGTTCAGTCATTCACTCTTAATTTTCAACAAGAAAAACAATTCACTAATTTTTTTCTATCTCGAAATAATACACCAGTGATGAAATAAAAGTAAAATTAATAGAGAAAAGAGATAAACTGCATCCGCAAAGGAAACAAAACACAAGTCGGATTTCTTTATATATCTATGAATATCCCTGAAGAAACAACTTCTGCAAAATTTTAAGAAATTTTTGAAAGCAACCTTTTCTAATTTAATTTTGTCACCTACATCCAACGGTACATTATTGTATAAAACAATCAAATCATTCTCCGATACTTTGAACTGACGTTTATCAATATACACTATAGCAAAAAGACGAGCATCTTTTTGCTTCCATTCCTGTTCGATAGCGTTCACAATCTTCAAGAAATGTTTAAATTGTTAATTAATATGACCAAAGACACTAAAAATTCACAGAATCGATTAAGATCAGATTTTAAGCAAGAATTTAAATTAGTTACAATGAAAGTTACGAAGAAATCACGGAAATCTCGATGAATTAAGAAATTACCTTCTCCGTTTTATGTTTATCAACAATTTCTGCTTTAACAGCCGTACTTGCCTGCCTCAGCATTAACTTGCAAGAGTTAAGCAGAGTAATGGCCATGACTAAAATTGCAAACACTTAATAAGATCGTACCAATTAATTAATTGATGCATCCATCAGTTTCCTTACTATGATATCATAAAGAAGTTTGTATTTATGTTCGGCATAGATAGTTATGTAAAATAAAAACAAAGCTTCGCAATATACATTAAAAGCACTGAACAGAGATTAACCAATACCCCAAGGAAAAAACACCTTAAACAAGAATTTGAGGTGAAAAATCAATTTCTCTAATTAAACTAGTGATCTAAGCACAACCACACAACCATACGATATATTTCCTCGTCATCAACTCGTGTATTGCATAGAACAAATATAAGCAATTCCAATAATTTTATCAAAATTTCTGAAAATGCAGAAAAAAAGAACAAATCAAATTCCTAGAACAAGAAATTCTAAAGCATAAATTAACATCTCACAGGAAAATAATACAAAATTGCTCATCAGCATTTCGCAAATGAATCCCGGAATCAATGAGTTATTTACAAAACAGAAAATAAGCTGCAAAACTCTTGAAACAAAAAAACCACAGATCTGCCAACACAGTCTGCATCTCAGCATTATCTCAGCACATCTCATCTCCCGCTTTTCAACTTACTCCACTATGATTCCCAAAAATTTTTTTTTTAGTTTTAGAAATTTTAATCAAAATGCATGCATATATGTTCTAAAACCAGCAGATAATCAATTTGCATTTATACCAGGACTTCAAACAAATTTTCCTCAAAAAATAAATGGTAAACTTCTGAGTTGAAAAGTGCTAAAAACAATAAATACCTAATTCTTCAACAATATAGACTTCCTTAATCGTAAGAGACACATTTTTGGATTTCTGAAAAGAGATGGTTTAAACAATTCAAAAGCAAACTGAAAATTTTTACAGAATTAATGAAAAGATATTTTCTTTATGAAAAAGAATGCTTCGAAGAAAATCGAAAAAAAGATATTCGGTTTCTTATAAAAATTTCGCTTAAAAAGTTTCGAAAGCTAAAAAAATAACAAAAGTTTCGAAAAAATTAATATAAGTTATATACATACATTACTACCCTATTTCGGTCCTTGTTTCTTCGTGAAAACTGATCGACCAAGACCAGCTTCTTGTTCCAATAATTTATTATACAACAAAGTAAACGACTTTTTCTCCACATCATTAAGCGATGAAAGAAGATTCTCATTGTCTGTAGCAATACCAAGTAATGTTAGCTGTCTATCCAGCTCACGCTCATCAGCTGACTGATATTCCGAAACGCATCCATCTTTTATTTTCTCCAAGTAACCATCAACAGTGTCATCATCGTCGGAGTCCACCATTTCATCAGAGGTACCTGAAAGATATTGAAAAAATTATCGAGGGAATTATCGAGAAAAAAACGATGTAAGACATATGTGTACCTCCGACAGAAAAATAAAACTACTATGGAAACCTACAAAAATTGATATTTCTATATATATGTATGTAAAAGATAACTACAATTATTCAAGTTAAAAACATTACAACGAAATCAATGATTTATACATTACGCACCCATCATTATGCGATTTAAAAAGAATCTTCTCAGTAAGCATAAAGATCATTCCTTTTCTTATTTGTTGTCCGATATGTTAGTATGTAACTTGGCCCTGTACTCATCTGGCTTTATATATAACTTTTTTTCTAAAATATTACTTCCTCAAATAATTTTACAGAAATTTTTTTTTTTTTTTAAAAGAAAATCGTAATACCTGGAATCTCCTTATCCATTGGGAAATCTTCTACAGATTGTTCGTTCATAAATTCCTCAAAAGTTTTCGGAGGCTTTTGTGCATTATTACCCCGTAATCGCAATTCTTGTTCAACACATTCACGATAAAATAATTCTGAACATTGCCGATGTTGTTCACTTCGATAACATTTCACTGAGCAATATGCAAGAGCGCATTTTGGACAAATATTTAAGCTACTCAATGAGCCACAAGCTAAACATGAAATCGTTTCCTCCTGCATTATTGAATCTGTAAATTGTATTAGAAAAATTTTAAGATATAACTCGATTTAGTTTGAAAGTTTGAATAGGCTGTTTGAGGATGACAGATATCCTAATTTACTTCATCTTCGAATTTCTTTTTTTTTAGTTTCAAAAACATTCAGCACCTACCTAGACCTACATATCGGTTAATTTCGAAAAAATTGCAGACCCAAAAATGCTAAAAATCGATTGCATAATAACAAATGGAAAAGCAGTACAACAGTTCAAAACTATACTTTTATTCGCTCCCACCTATAAATTATAGGATGCTAATATATTATAGAAGAACCACTTTTCTGAGTCATCTTTCAAAATGAAATAAAGCCGAATTAAACTTGCTCCCACATTCAATTTTATGATAAGGTATGCATCATCAGCCTTAGGCAGGAAATAATCAGAGGAAAAAATCTCAGATGCTAATGATAAGATGAATTTTGATATATAAAGAATGAAATATTACATGAATTAATTTACACAACAAGCTAAGAAAAATAGACCGGAAAAGATATTTTTATTGTATAAAAGAAGAAAGTACAATATAGTGCACATGAAAAATCACAGATTATTCACGAGATCGTTGAAAAAATTTGATGATTTTTGCGTCGTCTTTGAAGAAATATCATTTGACTGCAATATCGGTATCTGGAAAAAAAATAAAAAATTTAACTAAACAATTACATGACAGGTAAGTCTTTAATAGGAAATGAAAAGCTACCAATAACAAAACCAGCTAACCTTATTCAATAGTTTTGGTAAACACCAGAATTTAATAACTGATTCCAACCAACCCACACTTATAAGGTATTCGCCATCACATGTAACCGACAGCTGCTGCACTCCACCGACATGTAAGCCAATATTACCCATATTTTTGTTTGGATTCAGATGAGTTATTCTTAAAAAAAAAAAAAAGAAAAGAAAATGTATGAGAAAATGGAAATAAAAATAACGATTCATGACTGGAAAAAGGCAACGGAAATCGAATAAGAAAAGAATCTATGGATTAAAAATTTGGCTATAAAGAAGAAATGCAAACCTTAGTTGGTCATCTTNTAAAAAAAAAAAAAAGAAAAGAAAATGTATGAGAAAATGGAAATAAAAATAACGATTCATGACTGGAAAAAGGCAACGGAAATCGAATAAGAAAAGAATCTATGGATTAAAAATTTGGCTATAAAGAAGAAATGCAAACCTTAGTTGGTCATCTTCATTTGAACCAGTTAATAAAAGACCATGCCTAAGAAGCTGCACACAATCAACGCCCAATGGATGATCTGTTTTAATCCTTTCCAAGATATTACCATATTCTTTCGTTTTGAAAACCTCCAAATAGCCGTCGCCGCTTCCAATGTAACAATTCCTGAAATTGTGAGTGCATTTAGTTATTAAATTTAGTAGATATAAGTGAATTTTTTACATATTTCTTTCTCTCTATACTCGATGAGATGATGGGACCAATGACTGAGCACAACAAACTTAACTGCAAAATCTGGTACGTAAAAATTAAATTAAAACGATATAAAAATTGGGGACACTTACTTATGGGTGATACCCAAACAAAGAAGTTCACTATGCATTGGTTCCGACCTGACTGATAACTTTTGCCTCCGGAAATCATATGCTCCTAAAGTACCATCAGAACTGACTGCTAATAAAGCATTTCCAACAATGCCAAAATCATTTATAACATCTTCCTGTTCATTGAAATAGCTAACCAGCGGTTCTTTCGCCCGTAAATCCCATGATTTTATCTTAACAAAGAGACAGCTTTTATAACAGGAGAAATCGCAAAAAAATTGTACATCACAGTAGGAAATAAGGATCTGATGTCATTAAAACATTCCAACGGTAATATTATATTTTATGAAAACCATTTTTTATCAGATGATATGAGGTAAGTTTATTGACCAAATTTATGCTAAAACTAATGGATCACCGTTATTGTTTTTCATCCACCTTCGTCATAGTTTCACTTAAAATAACTTACCTCACCAAATTCATCGCCTGTCACAACTTGCTGATGTTTCACTGACGAATCTGGCAAAACGAACAATGCGTTAACCTTCTGATTATGACTTTGCTGAATGCATCGTATCCTTAATAGATAAATTTCACAAAAATTTTGCTCCATTTCTTAATTAATTTGCAGAGCCATTTGTGACCATTGATCGTTTGAAACTTAAAACTGCTCCTCCTTTGAACTTTTTGAAAAAAGAAGTATGCATAATGCATAAATAATCCTAAAATAATTTTAGGATTATTTATGTATAATAAATAAAATAATTTAGAATTATATAAAATAATATTCCTAAATAATTTTCGCGAGCAAATATATGTGGAGCGATAACTAAATCAGATTTCTTATGTATGCCGTGAATGTTACATTACCACAGAACATTTAAACGCATCGTTCAATCATATTTCTACTAACCTTTTGTTTATCTCAACATCATAAAGACACAGTGCTCGATTTTCACAAATTACAAACAGTTGTTTGCCATCATTGGAAAATGAAAGTTCTCGTACAGCTCTTTTCAATTTTCTTGAGGCTAAAATCTGGAAATAACTTTGAGGAGAGTTATTTAAAAGTAATAAAATTACAATAGTCTTTGACATAATCACTATTAGTAATCATTATTCCATCACTAATAAATAAATAATCAGTAATAATCACATATCATGATAGTTGATTATTTGATGAAGGAGATGATTATAACGATTAATAATCATTGTTCATCCATCTGATTTCACTGATATTATTTTTCATTGTATACAGTTCTGTATTTAATAAGAAAGAAATATTAACCTCAATTTCTGTTTTCTGAACATCAAAATTATAGAATCCAATTGAACCATCAATGAATCCAATTGCAAGTCGATTACTTGATGAAGGATGAACTGCAACTCGTACAGGCTTATTCATGCCAAAATCTTTCTCCATTTCTAATTTATTATAAATTAAAAATAACAACGTAATTTTGGAATAGCAAAAGTATAATCTACGTGACCTGAAATTCAAAGCCCACAACGTGTTACGTGTTCCTGAATTAACACCAAAAATGGTAAAAAAATATCCTAAGCAGAAAAGAGATCAAGTTCCACCAAGACCAAACTAGCCATCCTGTGTACATATGCAGCAGATCAAATAACACCAAGGATGATTTTTCTCCTTGTGTAACGATGACATTCCCTGAAGCATTTTTCATTAAGGACATAAAGCTACACGGGTCAAATCACAAGTTCATAAGAGATTGAGTTTTGTTGCAGAAATTCTACAATCACCATATCACTCTGTCTATCTATCTGTTCGGTTCATAGAAACTCGATTAGATTGTTAGAATCTAAAGATTTTCCCCTCTTTTGCATTTATCGTTGTTATTCTATTTATAGTAATAAATGTTATTTACAGTAATTACTCCACCAAATATTTTCTCTTTCAGAACAATCAGAACAAATTTCAAAACGAATTCAGAATAAATTTCAATTTCAGAGTAAATAATCTGTTGTAATATCGAAATAAATGTGAAATGAAATCCGAAAACAGCGTGGAAATTTGGAAAGAAAGATTTGCTACGTTCTTACCAGAAGTAATCACATTTATTCTAACCTTTTATTCATTTCTTCTGCTTAATTCTGTTTTGAATTTTGTTGATATCATTGAAATAGAGATATAAGTTTTTACTGCTCAAGTTCGCCTTTTCTGAACTGTGCTAAAGTAGCGAGCCAGAAGTGATATTTTAGATAGCCTAAAGTTGACCATAAGATTTTATTCCATCAGCCACCTGAACTACTTATGTTTCTGTAGGAATGTCTTGTTTAATCATTTCTTTATTCAGTCATAATCATCTTTAATATAAACGAACGAAATTCAAATTCAAAATTATCTGAGTGTGAAGCAGAGTTTTTATTAGAATAAGCAACAGTTTCTTAACTTTAATAAAAGTTAGAGGATGCTTATTTATTCTTAGGATTGAAGAATCAATTTCTTTGTTTCTAATTTAGATAAAAATGATGGTCAAAAAGTAAATTTTGATGGGAAAATACTTATAGGATTTGGCTGAGGAATTGATAAAGATTGAAGCATTTTCTTTCGATGAAACAGGCAAACGTATCATAACCGAATCTTTAAATTATGTATTTTCTGTAAGTGTTTGATTCAGTTTTAGTTTTAATTTTACAACTTTAAGAAATTTTCTGAAGACTAAGTAAATGTTCTTGCCTACTGTATCATTGATGATTTTTAGGGATTCATAGACTTGTTGACCAACACAGAAAAAATCGGTCCTAAAAGGCTAAAAGAGCTTAATTCTGGCTTCTTTCGACACAGGGATTTGTACATCTTGATTTTAAAGAAGATCATTCCTCGAATATCAGTAAGTTCGTGATTAATCTGTAATATTTGTTAGTTGATTTTCTTTTAATCTTCGTAATTTTTCCAGGGTTTACATGAAGAAGTACAATTATGGAACGTGTATCATTTTTTGCGGTTTCTTCCTCTTCCGTCCAAAAAATTGCTTTCTGCTTTTTACGAAACAAAAGGTACGTTGAAGTTAATCTTTCTTGTTACTTATCAAATCTATAAGTTTTTGTATTATTATTATCTAATTTAAAAGCTTCATTTATCTCGCTGGAGCTTTTAAATTCCAGCCAATATCGTAAGCCGACACTGGAAAATCAGAAAAGCGCAACGTTACTATCAAGAAGCTTGGCTACAGTTAGTGAAATTTGAGGTATGCGAATCAATTTCCTGGTCATCTGTGACTCTCAATACTTTAATTTTCAAATTACACTTTCATGCAAATAATTGGATTAAGAAAATTAAGATTGAGCGGATGAATCATGGGTTTGAAGAACATAAGCTAATCATTGATTGTGTATGGCATGATTTTTTAAGCTTCCCAAGCCGTTGTTGAAAAAGATGGTGCCATATTTGAGCGAATATGTGGTGGATTCATTTCGAGACCCATTTCTTATTGGCGATTTTTTATTTCGTGTTTTCAAAATGGGCGAAGTTTTCGCAATACTTTCTCTAGCTGGCATTTTTAAATTGGTTGTGAAATATAACTTGTAAGTTCGTAAGATTTATTTTTGTTCTGATTTCTTTTCCAAATTTAATTTCTCACCCAATCTTTCATGTATGTAATTATCTTATATGAAATTAATTATTCGGTATAATAATCTTTCATGTATGTAATTAATTATTTAGTATATGAGGACTTCATGATTTTTCTTTCCCTTTACAAAGCACAAGAAAAGCGTAAGACCTATGCTAACCATGGATTTAGTCAGATGGGAAGTTTTTTCACTTAAATTTTATATTCAAGTCCTAATAATTTTCAGCGAATTCCCCGATTTTTATCAATGTGCTTATAAGTTAATAACACCGTCTATATGTTATTTGAATTATCGAAAAAAGTTTTTTACACTTCTGGATACTTTTCTCTCATCGTCGTAAGTTGCTTAATTCGTTTTGGAACTCAATATAGTGTATAGTCGTTCACTTTCAGAAGACTACTTTTTCCTTAACATTTCTTTCATCTGTTTTGTTACCATTTTTTATGAGATTCTCATTACTAATATTATTAGAAAATCTTTTAATGTTTGCATGGATTTTCAGACATCTTCCTATATACATCGTCGCTGCGTTTGTAAAACGTTTGTCTTGGCTGATTCTTTTAGCTCCTGTCTCATGTCAGGAACCTCTGATTGCTTTAATAGGAAATTTGATAATACGACACAAGGACGTGGAATTTCTGATACACAGGAATAATCCAGGTATTTGGTTTTTTCGCCTTAATTGCTTGTTCTTGAATAACGAATAATCTTTTTTTTCTTTTTTAGCAAAAATATTTACCTAGGAATCTTTGATTGTCTCCAAACTACAATTCTCTAAACCTATGATTTTCACAGACATTTAAAAAATTTTACTTTTTGCAGAAACACTGGATGATGATCCCTATGACGAAAAACAAATGGATCTACAACAGTGTGGAGCTATGCAAAGCTCACTGTGGGAAGTCAAAGTTTGTTGCATTTTAGTGTAATTTTTTTATGCTAATATCGAGAAACCGTACAATGGATATATCATTCATTTATAGGCATTGCAGCGGCATTGGTTTATAGATGTAGCGAAAAGGGCAAATTTCATTGACAAAGGGATGCAGAGGATGGAATCGTTTGTGCGCTGGAAGGATGACGATCAGTATTTTATGAAATTATTATCCAGGAGATTCGGAAATGATCTCTTGAAATACAGGAATGAAGAAAAATTTCGAAAAAACCAGGTATGTTTTTTTTTGAAAGATCAATATAAAAAAAAATAATAAAGGTCAACTAAAAATTTGCATTGCATTACGATTGCAAAAAAGTAGTCTTCATCATCTTTATACCATATGAAACAAGTAGTCCAGAGTAAGCTTAGTAAATAATGCTTTAAAGATGATTGAACTCTGCTATGAAATTGACAATATTTTGCATAATAGTAATTGGGATTTCAGAATCAAGAATCGTCGGATGATAACTCTCAGGATTATGATGATTGTCCAGTTAAAAAACGACCGAAGTTACTTGAGAATATGAAGGACAGCGATTATATGATTGCAATTAATAACAAAGAACCATCAGTTCATCTTTTTAATGATGATTTTAAAATATAGATTTGTATTTAATTTCTCATGATGTGGAACAACTATTACCAAAGGCATCTAATACGAGCAAGTCTTCATAATGTACTTTGTTTTATTTCTGTAAGTCTAAGTTCACTGAAAACTTTTGCTAATATGTCTCAGTAGAGCTGCCTTTATTAATCGAATAACTGTTGTTGTTGTTTTTTTTTTTTTTCAATAAACTTTGTTGCTTCTTTTTTCTTGTTTCTCTTTCGTTATATTTATACGAAAATGATGAATACTGAAATTTTAAACTGTAGCTGTTTTTCTTAAGCAGCAAAGCTTTGGGTGTGTGCATAGCGTTCAATGTATGTGTGAAATTTTTCTCTAATATTAGAAAGAGTTCATTTTCTCAACTATTCTGATTTACGAAAGCTGAAATTTATGGTTTACAGTATCATTATTATCAAACTTTTGATTTGAGCTGATGAAGTGAATCTGGTTTCAAATTCTGTATGGGAACTTAATATTTCTTTTAAGGAAGATTTGATCGTACAGTAATTGCAGAATGAACTTCGTTTATTTTTATTCAGGTGAAGTTGATTTAAAAAGAAATTTTCAGTTTGTTTATGCCGTCAGCGCAGTTGTGCAAAAAGAAAGTTCCAGTTCGTTTATGCTGTCAACGCAGTTAATTCGGAATCTTTCCTTGTTTGGAAGATATCCACTGCTTCACAGTGCACTAGGCTTTTGCCAGAATACTTCCGAAATTCCAACAACTTCCGAAGAACTAGCCTTATGGAAGGTCGAAAAAAGCAATCCATTCATCGAAATTCCTCAGGCATGGGTCACAACACTGGCAGAAAAAGAGGTTAAGTCAAAAATTGAAACTGCTTTTTCTAATGTCGAATTTGGAATGAATTTAAACGAATCATCTTAAACTATATAATCACCTGTATATCAATTTTTTGGACATTATGATTTCCAGGAATCTCGAGTGGATTTGATCAGTTTACATCCAAATATTTTCCGAACTACACCAAGGATTGATTTGCTGCATCGGAATATCACTTGGCAAGAGAATTATCGAAATTTAGCAATTACGAAGCAACTATCGAAGAAAGAAATGCCCGGTGGTGGACATAAGCCATGGCCACAGAAAAAAACTGGTAGACATCATGCCGGTTCAATCAGATCTCCCCATTTTCGTTTGGGCGGGTGTGTTTTTTAAATAAAAGTTTTCGATCAATATAGGTTTATAGCTTTTCAGAAATATGCACTCTGTCTATATTACAGTCACCAATTTCAATGTCTGTTAATCTTCAATGTCTTTCTTTTGAACTATTTTTAGTTTTGCAAATGGATTACGTGGACCGAAAACATGGTTTTATATTCTACCAGATGCCATTAGATTGGAAGGTTTATGTGTAGCAGTAACTATTAAACATGCACAGAATGATTTGGTGATCGTTAATGATTTCACTACCTTACCGAGTGATGATGCGCAATTTATGCATGACCTCGCCGATACCAGAAATTGGGGTTATTCAGTATTATTTATAAACGACATTTCTGAAGTAAACGATTTGATTTTATTTCTCCTTTTAGATTTCATATTTCTCTCTGCTAACATATTATGATTCTATTCCAATAATCTTATCGTTCTATATCCACATATACAATACTGACCATATAATTCAAGAATTCTTAAACAAAACCAAATAGATTGCAATAGTATAGGTTTACATGTTAATGATTCGAGACCATATGCAGTAATCGAAATTGGTATTTTGTTGTCTTGTTAAATGTTATTTCGTTAAATGTGACAAGTTATTGATATTCAGGTACCTAGAAATCTGGCAAAAGTATGTGACGAAATACCGACATTCAACGTTCTGCCAGTTTATGGAATAAACTGTTTTAGTTTAGTGAAGCACGACACTGTGGTATTTTCTCTAACGGCACTCCAGCTGTTTCAGTCACGTATACTTTTCCACAAGAATCGAGCAGAGACTCTGCAGAGAAAATACCGTTATATTGATTACAAAAAAATTATCTTAAACGAAGCGGAAAAAGAAACTGATCCAGTTCACGTACCATTTATTTAACAAATTTATCCCCAAAATTTATTAAACTATACTTGTAAATTGTTGTTGTTTAATAAAAAACTAGTGATAAAAAATATAATTTTCTGGCTCTCGTTATCAAGTTTCTATATTCCTATCAAATTAGAAAACAACGTACGGCAAGCATTGTTGTTCTCAGCCAGGACTGATTTTCTTCTACATTCATTCTGTTAAGCTGTTCTAATATCTGGTGAATATCGTCGTAACAGTTTGCCTTCGCAAACGAAGATTTGAAGGATTTCATCTAAGTTTTGCTTGTTTTTAAGAAGATACAGGATAGGTATGGTTGCATATGATTTAGAGCGAAAAGTCTTAGTGATGTAAGCGGATTTTTTTGCGATATCTTCTTGGTACTGATTCTGGAAGTAATCTCAAAGTAACAGCAACATTATGAATTGTGTATCTCCATGATTCCCGATTCCCGATTGGATGCTAGAGTGTTAGATCACTTACGGTAGTCAATTTAACTGAAGTTAAGATACTGTTTTAGAGAGTTTTCATATCGTTTCTTAGGGACACCTCTCATGTGGGAATAGATAGCAAATTCGCTATATAAGGCAAATCTTTGGGGAGACAGTGGTCCTCCATCTTTGAATGGTCACTTTGGCCAGCACAATTGTGTCCTCAGTAGCATGACTTCAATGCTCATGATAGCCGTCCGTCAAAGGGTCTCATTTGTTATATAATTAAATTAGTGGAAGTTGAGAATTGAGCGGGAAGCAGCGTTGATGGGAGATGTTCGAGAAAACGCAGTGATAGTAAATGACCGCCGGGATTCAGATTCATACAGAAGATACAGAAGAGTAGGCAGTACGATGGCTTTATCAACAATTTTGATATTATTTAGATTTTTATTGTACCAAACCCTTTCATCTGCTAAATATAACGACAGATAAATGGTAGTAGTACTACAATGCGGAAAAATTCGTTTAAAGTTACTTGATCCAATGCCTATTTTTCATTTTACAGCAGAGATAATTATCACATATAAATTAATGTATTTTGTGCTATGAGCCTTTGGAGCAAATTTTCAAGTTTGCATGTTTGTATTTCTCCAAACGAAAAGAAAGGACAGAACTTGCGGTTCTAAAGAACAATAAATTTACTATAGAACGCATATACAGGTCTTTGCAAAGTAAAGCAATATGGACATGGGTTTTTAGCACAAAGTACCAAACGAATAGTTTGATTAGTCTATTCCAAAACTATATTTGTATAATTGAACAATTCTGTATGAATTAAATATACAGAAATATGACTACCATATGATCAAAAAAACGATATCAAATATCATGATTATCTTTCATAAAAATAGATTTATGTCAATTTAAACAGATTTACTGCCTAGCTATCCAAGTCATATACTACTCTCAGTTAAACAGTATTCCTCATTTTCAGGAAATCAAGAATCACATCATCACCGTATTTTCACCTCTCATTCCTGAACATCACTCCGATTGCAAAAATTTTTACTTTCATAAGTCAGAAGTGGATAAATAATTGGGAGTCCTACGCTTGATGAGAATTCGAAAAAACCCGCTCTAATTTTGATATTTCTTTTCTCACTTTGACATTTTTTGCAAAATTCTTCCCGCTAAACCAAAGGCATACATTTAAATTTACAGTTGAAAGCACATATTCAAATTATTACTATCATCAACAATAACAATGAAAGAACATTTTATTTTTTAAAACCTTTTAAAATTGGATAAATTTGATTAAATGCATCATCAATATCTTTCTTATATTTAGCACCTGTTATAACAACCTGAAAGAAAAGAGAAATTTTTATTCCACTATGTTTCTGAAAATCGAAAAATTGATGTTCTTACTAGATGGTAATGATCATGTAAGCAAAATCATTGCCTTACAGAAAATATATACGAAGCACTCTTCAAGAAGTCAACAGGCATGTGATTTTAAAGTTCAGAATTCATAAACTTTATTTTTTAATTTACCGTAAACTGATTCCTATTTTACTCTTTTCTCGCAATTCGGCAAATAAATCCTAAAGCAAGCAAGTTTTTAGGCTTACCTTTCCACTAACAAAAATAAGCAATACTACTCGTGGTTTCACCATCCGATAAATCAATCCAGGAAAGAGCTCTGGCTCATACGTAGAAAATTGAGTATGCGTTAAACACAGACCCTCCAACTGTATGGGAAAACGCACGTCACATGAACCAACCATATTTTGAACCTGAAAGGTTGAAACAAAAACTAGATACCCAGTGTTTTTTAATAATTCTTCACAGAGATATAATCATAGAATCAGGTATCGTTAATTAGAAATTAAAGATGTTCTACATCAGTTTATCTGAAAATGCTTATATAATTAACGGCTTTAACTAAATTTTATTCCACGCCTAATCTATCACAATTAACTATTATTAACTTTGAATTCCGTAAATTTGGCGTTGAAACCAAGCTTTTGTACAATTCTCGCATATTTCCGTGCAGCAAGCCTGAAATTTAAGGAATTATTACTTTAACTGAGGAAAAATACAATTAATATATGATATGAAGATATGGTTTTAACTTTTCAACGGAAATAAGTATTGTTTTTGCAACTACCACACCTGCTTGATTCCTCAGATTTTGCTCCTGTGCAAACCATTTTCCCCGATGAAAATATTAAAGCAGTTGTGCGAGGTTCACGAATACGCATTATTACTGCAGCAAAACGCTTTGGATTATATTCCGCATTTCTCGCGTGAAGCGCTATTTTTTTTAAATCCAATGGTACACCTGCAACCAACATTTCCAAAATTGTAAATCTCTTCGAAAATTCGAAAAAATGTTTTAAATCATTAAACTGTCACCTAGGTTAACAGTAGATACTATATTCTGAAGCGCCGGCGACGGAATATCAATTAGTTGTGATCCAGGTGTCTGAGGTGGATTTGTTGAAACCATAGGGATATTTGATGCTGGTTGGAAATGATCACTAGCTAGAGGTGTCACCGGTACAGCAAGATTTCCTGGACCTACTGAAGCTGGATTCATGTCCTGAAATATTAATTTTTTCTTTATAATGCCAATTTTCTGTATTTGCTATGAACAACTTTCAGTCTTCTTCTTCACAAAAAAAATACCTGGAAAACTGATCCAGGATTTCCACCAACATTTATAACACTTGAAGGTCCACCTCGTTCACCGCTATAACTCAATAGTGAGCCTGGACCACCTTGGCTATTTAGTACTGATCCTAAAATACATATAGCGCCAGTGTATTTGCAAAAATTGAATTTGAAATTTCAGCAACGATGAAGTATTTCATCATTTCATTTTTGGAAATTTATATAAATATATATACATTATATGTGTAACTAACCCGGTCCACCATGTTGTCCCAACATACTACCTCCAAGTACAGAACTTGGTCCAACATTTGCAAGTACTGAACTAGGCCCTGAACAGCCAGCATTACTCAAATTAGATGTTGAACCACCAGCGGCTCCCATTACTATTGATCCTGGTCCAACAGCTACCGATGGACCACTGATAATATTCGCTGAGCCTAGGATAGAAGTATGTCCTGCTCCTACAAGTATTGATGCTGGGCTAACAGTATGACCACTGTTCGGTGCTTGACCACCAAGTGATGTTATCACTGATGTTGATTGAGATGAATTTCCAAAATGATCCATTAACTTTCGTTTGCTTTTTTTTCTATTAAACACCTAAACAGAAATAAAAAATTGCTTTTATTGCATCAAACACTTTTTCACTTCCTCTAAAATCGATTTTCATATAAAATATCAAATTAACGAATTTAAATTGCGAAAGTCATTAAACAAAAAAAAGCTATAATTGTAGCGATATGAAATATATTTTAAAAAAAAAAAAATGCATTTTAAAGAAAATTATGCTTATGCACGTAAGACGACCTGCATGAAGAATGAATGATGCAAATAATGGCATGAAATGTGCAAAACAAAAAAAAATAACGAGAGAATTAGTCGTAGTTGAAGTAAGCAGGTTGAATGCATAGTAAAATGAAGAAAAATTTGAATATAAGATAATTAAATGGCCAATTTTGAAATCGAAAATTCAGCCATTCTTTACTGAACTTACTAAATAATTGCACGTTATTTTATTCTAGATTCTCTTTTAATTAGACCACTATGATAAGTTGAAAATAAATTCAGTGCATTATTACAGAGTTAACTTTTACAAATTTCAGCCTATTAAAAATTCGTTATTTAAATGAAACACTTGAAGTCATCCTTCTGAATCTCTAATCGAAATCATCCTTCTGAATCCCAAATCTGAGTCCAAAATATTTCAGAAGACGAGCCTACAAAGTGCAAAAGCATTGTGTTGGCGAATCGACTTAGAACCTTTGCTCATAGTATTCTTTTCGAGGTTCATATGTTGAGCAGCTGAGAGGTCACGCCGTGTCAAAGGTCATTATATGGTAAAATCCGAAGGTCGACAATCCTCATTTCAAAGTATGGGTCATTGTGAGGTCATGAACGTATTAATGCAATCGAAAAGTTTAGCCGAACTGAAGCATAAATTAGATTCTCTTCCAAATACTTCATTGTTGCCAGTGGCCAGAAAATGCTTGGAACATTTCGCTTTAGCCAACTATGCTGGCTTTATTGGTAATATCTTTTCAATGTCCATTCTTTCCATATAAATTAATGATTTGAAATGCCTGCAATTTTAGGATACTTTCGATTTAAGTCAGTGTTTAGTTTGTAAATTAAGCTGTATGATTGTATATCCATTCATGGCCAATAGTTTGGCCGGACTATTATTCATGTCCATATTTGGCCAATAGTTTAGCCATAAATGATAGTCCGTTGAGCTTTATTTCACGTCATTATACTGACACATATATATATATATATATATATATATATATATCCTACGAAATAAATAAATAAGCTGATCTTATTGGTGGTTTATTAAGATGAAATTTCAGTAGAATAAGACTTCTATTAGTGCCATAGAAGTACCACCAAGTAAATGATTTCAAGTATTATGAGAAAATCTGATTAAATGAATTAATTCTTACCAATTAATTTGTGTAACTGTGAGAGAATTTCCCTTTTACAAATGTACACTAATTTAAATGTTAATGGAACCGATAGTTAATTCTTATCCAACTTTAATGTGTTTAGAAAAGCAGACTTTTGATGAATTGGCAGTGGAAGAAGAAATTGACAAAGATTTGTCGTTTGAGTGTAATTTTCCATATAAATTTGCTCGGTATGATTGCATTTTGATTTGATAGAGATTTTACGATTTTTTTATAAGTATATAACTTCACGAACTCTATGAGGTAATGAGTGATTGAGATAACGAATTTATTCTGAATATTGTTTCCACTATATTTAGAATTCAAATCTGGCAATTCTTTTTCACATAGAATTGAACAAAAAAGTGTTATCACTCTTTCAATGGTTTCGCTACTAAAACTGTGAATTTTATCATTCAAATAAGCGATGTAACTTTCATTTGTTGATACATAGCTGGTCATAAAATGCTTTAATTTTATTTGTTTAAATGTGTTTTAGTTTGAGATAACCAACCCACTTTTAGTGCTATTTTTTTGGTACTCAAGCGCTGAAGTTTTAAAAAAATATATTGCAAGTTATTATTTATAGCTCAAAATTATGCTTATGGTTAGCAAAAACAATATTAGTGGAATGTTGTCCTCGTTTGGAAAATGGTTTTGAGAAAAGCACTCTTACATGTCGTTTGGTGTTACTATGGCAGGATTTATTAAGGGAGCCAGCTACTGAATTGGAAAATATTCTGAATACTTTGGTAAAAGTTTCTTTCTTTTTTTTTATGTTATCATACTCATTTCTCAACTTATAAATCATCCGTATTCTCTTAACTGTGAATATCAAGAGGTCATGGCTTTTATCGCAGATAAACTGATTTTTAGGAACCTGTGCGAGTTGACTGTGTTTCTGTAGCGGCGACTACTGAAGCATTTCTTGAAAGGATGTACGCTCATCTGTTGTACAGTCAAGTTGGTCAAGCTGAAATTTGTTTAAATAATGCCTTGACAACTATCGATCTCAAAATCGATACAGTCGGAGTGTTGGGTAAACGCACTAGATTTCAGGAAAAATTTATACCTCAACTTGTTGCCAGAGTGAGTTCCATCGATTTTGAAGTTCTGAATATGATTATTTCAGCTGGAAGTAATTTTTCATTCCGTTTTCAAATTCGCACTGACTGACTTTTTCTACCAAAACTTGTTAATTAGATAAAAGGTGTTGTTCAGTAAAAAGGTTCTCCATACTTTTTTATTCGACTTTTATTCCTTCTGAATATGATTTTGATTCCAGTCGGATTTTCTCTTATTGAGGCAGTAGGCGGTGATAACCCGGAGGACGATGACTCACGGGAAGATGATAGCACACTGCCGCCGAATGTTTTGCTTCATGATGACTCACTGTTGGAAAATGTTCGCGTTGCTGAAGAAGATACTTCAGCCAGTCGTATTAAACTGTCTGGCTTAAGTTTAGCGTGTATGCTGGCTTCTGGCGTGCTTGAACAAAAAATTCAGAATACTGAGGATTTAATAATTGAAAAATGTTGCTCCTATCTTGATGAGGTATTTATAGTTTTGTTTTTTAAGCCTATAATTTGTTGTAGAATGTTAAAATATTTGTTGTGCTTTTGAATTCGTTTATTGAGGGTGGAATTCAAAGATAACTGGAAAATTAACTTGATTCAAATCTGAACGTTGTTAATTTTTCCGCATGAATTAAGACTTATGCGATGTTTTTGGTACTGATCTTTTTTGTAGGTAATTGCTCAGCGTAGGAATTGGGCAGTGCAGGTTAGTGCTTTATTGCAACGTTCAGAATTTGAGAAGATTATCAGGCGTCGAGTGGAACGTGCATGCATGCAAATGGAATCGTTATCAAAATTAGTGAACAATATAGAGAATGACAAGGTTTGCTTGGTTTCGGTATGGATAATTTAAATGTGGATATTTTATCTTGTTTTTATAGCAGGTTACAATGACTTCATTTTTCATCCCCAATTTCTTGTGATCTTTTTTGGAAAACAGTTAAATTTTTATCCAAGTTTAGATCGATTGTGCGTATTTTCTCTTTAAAATAATGATTTGTTGCTTGAAAATGGCGACCCTCCAGCACTATTTTTTTTTATAGATGAATGAAAACAGTTTAAGAAAACGCTTGAATTTATTGCTGGCAAGCGGAATGAAACCATTTTGGTATGTTGATCGCATTTATGCTCAAATCCTTCATTCTATCGGATGCACAGCGGTTTGTTTTTAATTTTTTTTTGTGGTGGAATATCTCTAAATTTTCATTGTTTTTTATTTTTGAGATATGAAGCTCTTTTGTCATCTTATTGTAATATTATGTTATTGTTACGCTACTTCTTAATGATAGAAAATGATGCATTTTATGTTTTTTTTTCGGAAAATATGAGTGGAATAGTTAGCAGATGATGACAATTAAAAACAGATCATATATTGGTAGATAGATCGAATGTGATGCTATTATGCCATCTGATTTTTTAATGATATTCAAATCATCCTTTTTTATGAATTTTGCAGGAAGCTTTGAAAATATTCGAAAAGCAAGAAAATTGGAGTAATGTTATTGACTGTTATCGGTCACTTGGACAGCTGGAAAAGGCTGAACGATTAGTTCGTGATCTGATAGCCGAAAATAAGAACGAATCAACTTACTGGTGTCTTTTAGGCGATATACTTCATGAACCATATGCATATGAGAAAGCAATTGAAGTAATGAATTTATACTGAATACTATTTTTATTTAAATTGGAATTCAAATCTGGCAGTTCCTTCTCACATAGAATTGAACAAAAAAAGTGTTGTCATTCATTCAGAAACGTTCCTTTTTTTGTCTTTCAAAGATTTTACTGTAAAATATGGATTTTTTCATTCAAATAAGCGTTTTCACTTTCGAGGTTTCCTTAAATTATATTAAGCGAAGTAGAAGAATAATTTGACTGGATCATCTTTTTTAATTAAGGTTTCGAATGGCCGTTCATTTCGTGCGCATCGATCGTTAGGACTTCTGATGCTTCAGCGCAAACAATACGATATTTCATACAAACATTTGAAACGTAGCCTTGAACTTCAGCAGATCAGTGTATGTTCAATTTTTTTTTGACTTTGTTGCTTACCAAAAGTTGTTTTTAAATCAAGTCTATGATATTGTTTTCATCTCACGCACTTTTATTAAAGCAGTTAAACATTTGGATTTGAATCCGTTATCTATATTATTACATTTTAATGATAACTTGTTCAAGTCATCCGCCTGGTTCAATTTTGGTTGTTGCGCATGGAAGCTGGAAAAATGGGATGAAGCGGCGAGAGCCTATCGAGAATGTGTGCGTTATGAGCCTGCGCATTTCCAAGCATGGAATAATCTTGCCGCTGTATATGAAAGATTGAATGATGTAGAACGAGCTAAAACTGTTTTGCAGGTCTCATTCTGATTCTTTTATGCAATACTTTTTCTCCAACCTGTAAGTAATGCGCAAACTTTGTGCTCGGTGAACTATTTCGTGATCATTTTGTTCTATAAATGCAGAAGTGATATTCTCTTATCATGTAGTTTCAACGATCGTATTTTCCGAATTGGAAAATTTCATTTTATGTTTCAATGCTTAATAGCTCCATTAATTTTCTTTACGCATATATTATAGTTGTTCTTAATAATCGGGAAGTCATCCTGAGGTTTGAGAGTCAAATAAGATTTTTATCATGATTTCATCTTTTTGAAATTTTAAGGAACGACAGATATTTCTTCATTTTCATTCGCTGTTAATTTTTATTTCAGGAAGCACTGAAATTAAATTTCGAGCATATCAAATTACGAGAAAACTATATGCTTCTATGCTTGCGTAGCCATGATTTTTTCTCAGCAATTTCTACATTTCATGTGATATTAGATTTGGAGAAACAGTATAAAGACGATGATATAATTGAAGCACTCACGCAGACATTAATCACTGTAAAAAAAGTGAGAAATTACTTTAATTTGCTCTCTTTTTTATTATTAGATAAAATTTTTCGTTTGCAAAATCGATGATATGTTAAAGATGACGACTTTAGAACTTTCTTTGGATTTGTAACTTGAAATCTAATAAGGGATTTTTAATAAAAGTTAAGAAAAGAAGCGGATAAAACGAAAGATAAAAGACTAACAAACGAGAGCTATTACATCCAGTAATATGGATCTGTATATTTCATCAGTTGTTTGGTTTTGAAATGTTTGGGTAAAATCTAAGAATTATTAAACAGCATTCCTCATTTGCTCTCTTTGGTCATTATTGCTTTCGACTAAGAATCCTTTACTTTTTATTATTTCTCATTCTCCTAATTATTTTTATTATACTAAAAGGATTTTCTACTTCACCAGTTCATAAATTTATTAATGAATAGATAGCATAAAGGATACCGCTAATTTATGTTTTGATGATACTTCTGCATTTACATGCGATTTTTGATTGCTCGCTTTCAGAGAGATGAGGGATCTGTGAAGCGCTTAACAGAAAAGATGTGTGAATTACTGGGCAGAATAACTTCGCAGCAGACTTGCTCCTCAACAGTTTGCTATTTTTGTTGTGACGATTTCATCGATTTTTTTCTTTCTATTTCATTTAATGATGTTCTTAGGGCAGTGTCTTTCTCGACAATTTTTTTTTTTTCATTTTTCCTATTTAAGATTTGGCGTTGTTATGCGGAGCTGAAACGGCCTAATTCAGAGTCATCCGTAGAAGATTATGAACTTTATGTAAAATTGCTGGAACGCGCTTTTAAAGCTTGCTGTAATAAAGTAAACTCTGTTCTTCTTTGCTAGACCAATAAATTCTATGGTTCATTACAATTTAGCTTTTTCAAGTTTTCGGTTAATTTAGGTTAAATCCAAAATTCTTCATTTCTTGAAGTCATTACATAGAATAACATTAATAATGCATTTCGCTTTCTTGTTTGAGGATTGGCATAAAAATGTTGATTCATGTATTGTTGTTTTGAACGCAGTCATGAAGTTGGAAGAGTCCAAGAAAGCTTTGTTGGAAATGAAAAACGTTGAAAGTGATTTGGTAAGAGGAAATTCTTTGTGTTAATTTCTAATATTTATTTACCTCTCATGATAATACAGTTTTGAGCTCAGTAAAATAAACTTGCTATTTTCTATGTTAGATTTGCTATTGTTCTTGCACTCCTGGGAAGATGCAGACAATATATTTTACGTGATAAAATGCAATATTAAACTAATTGCACTGAATCAAAATCATGTTACTTCTAAGCTTTTCCTTTTTTGAATTAATTTTGTCATGGAAATTAGCCTAAATGGCAGTGAATTTTAGGTGAAATCCGAAATTCGAGTAACTCTTCGGCCAGTTATTACATCCATCGAGAAAACATACGGCGCAGATGCTAAGGAAGCTTCAGATGCACGCTTAAAAGAATCCATATTGAAAGTGAAAGCACTTTTATTCTCTTGTTTGTGATATCACTGTACAGATATTTTTCAAAATTTTTTAATGTAAAATTTAAATACTTTCCATGAGAAATCAATGGAAAGTATTTAAAGTTATGTTTAGATTTATTTTATTTCACTAAATATTACAGCTCTTAAATACTAGATAGATGTGACACTTTACATTATTCATCATGAGTGCATTGCTTAAAGCAACTGAAAGTATTTGTTCAAAATTAAGGAAAAAAGGCGTAATACAAAGAACAGGAATGTTTGAGCATCTGATATATAAAAAAATAGTTGCACGAAATTAAATGTAATAGTAAATACATGAACAAATTTTCATCCTTTTACAACGTAAATTATAGTTATCAGTTACTTTTTTGATTGACAGTATCTTACCTGATCCGGTTTTTTTTTCGTTTTCTCTTTGCCATTTTAAGGAGACTGTTCATACTTTAATTTAAATATTGGATCATTGTTGTTTAAATTTAAAATTATGTTAAGAATAACTTCAGAAAATTTTTTACTTTTTATTTGCGCTTCTTGTTGAAATTTGTTTTTGGGTTATTGAAAATTGTAAAATTTATAAAATTTTGAAATTATTCTCAACATAGTTATGAATGTGATTTCGTCGTAAGCTTACTTTTCAAATAGAGAAAAGATACAAATTGGAATGCATTGTTACAATTTCCCAGTCGATGCTTCGTATTTCTTGTTATAGCCCGGAAATATGTTTGTTGTTGTTGTATTTTTCCGCTCGGCTACTTTTGGATAAATTTTTTTAATTCTTTGTGATGCTTACAGATAGTTCTATGGTATCTCGTGCTTCCAATTTACTGTTATGAATTTTTTCGATCATATACAAAAGCTCCAGCATCTCTACATTTATTGACGAGGAATGAACTATATATTAGCTCTTAAATGTTTACTTGAAATATGCTCATTTTATTGCAAAGCAGGTTCCGAAAGAGATACACGCTGCAGTTTTGTAACATTAACTCTTTTGCAGATTCAGACGTAAAAGTTTATTTCATAAAGTGGATAATGTCGTCGAATGACGAAACGCCAACAACATCAACGATAACTCCAATAACTCCCACAGTGGTATCAGCTTTACCTATCACTGTACAAGCTGTTTCTCATAATTCACCTGCTTTTGTTAATTTGTCTGTTGGTGAGTTACTTCAGAAGCAGCGTCGCATCGCAGTCGTAACAATGGTAAGAAAGTTACCAAAAATTTCAGAAATTCGGTTTTCAAATGTCGGAATTTTAGCATTTGATTCAATCTATTTTGAAAAATCTACAAAAAAATTTAGCCAGTATCAAGAAATGTAACTTCACCAGTGGGAGTAGGAAATCGATTCCCAATAAAGCCGATGTCGCGCCAATCTCTTACGGAGAATATTATATCACGTTCACCGAATTGCTTTCTAGGTTTGTTTTAAATTTTTTGCATGCTTGTGCCAGCAATAAGAACATATGGTACAATATTATGTTGATTTTTTCATTTACCTTAAATTGCAATGAAAGTAAGTTGTTAGCGATGTGTGTTGCTTTTTTGATTGATGCATGCTATGCCCACTTCGTCTATTACTAATGTTTTGATTTGAAATATCCAATCTGAAATATTTTAGAGCAAAAAATTAACTCTTACAAGTGATCTTTAGAACGTTGAAGGGCTGAAAAAAAGTTTTAATCACCCAAACTAGTCGTTAAAATATTAATAATATAGTTATTATGGAAATGTTTTCTGAATAATTACTTGAAATTATCATTGTTCTACAGAGATAAATGTATCTTCGATCTTAGTGAATCTTAGTGAAGATTAACTGTCATTAATGCTCTCGAAGTGTATTTTACATATGTTTTGAAATCTCGAAGCAGAAATCAAACTTGTCTGCTTAGTTTTTTATTCACTGTTTCTATATTTATGAGATTGCAAAGCAAGATCACAGTGTTGATGAAGTCGAAATAAGAAGATTTAAAATTTTCTAGTTTTTTAATGTTTAGATCCCAATAAATTAAAAGAATCTGCGGCAGAACCTTCGCAACATAATGTTGTACGGAAAGTGAATGTCGTTGATGCGGTCAAGGCAGAGAGTAATATCCAACAGGTATTGATTATTTAGCTTTATTCGCTTCACTAGATTAATTTCGAAATCCAAGTCTAGTTTTTATTTAAAGAGAATCTATTTTTTTGTTCAAGTCTAGTATCTGTTTTTCAGTAGTGAAACTGATAAACTTTTAGACATCAGGATCGACATCGATTCTTGGATCTTTGCAATTGGATGATCTCATACGGCAAATTGATCCTACCTCAATTCTTGACGACCCTGTGAAAACTATGCTTACTGAATTTGTCGACGATTTCGTTGATCAGGTATCACCTTGTAGTATGAAACTTGGTAATTTCTTTGATTTTCGTAGATACGAATATTTCTTTTTCATGATGTTATTAGATTCTAAAAATTCTTGAGAATGAAGGGAGTTTTCTTTTTTATTGATTTCGCTGTTGTAAATTATAGAATTCCGGGATCTTGGACTTAACAAAGTTTTAAGTTTTTGTCTTAGGTCATTGAACGATCATGTAAGGTTGCTCGTCATCGTGGTTCGGATACTTTGGAAGCTATTGATGTTGATTTCATTCTACGACGATACTACAATTATCCTACTCTTTTGAAACGCGAACCTCAAACAAAATCAGACAGTATGGGGAATATTCAAAAAAATGTCGAAATGGCTGCACATAATCAGCGAATGGCATTAATTAAGAAAACTCTCAAAAAACCATAAATATCTGGTTGGACAAACTTATTCTTTGCTACTTCAACTTTAATTTAATTTTTAAATTAGAACATAATTTTAATTGTTCTGTTTACACAGCAAGACTATTCCGCTGTAATTTTTCAGAGAAACTCCGAAAAATCTGTAAATTCTCCTTTTGTAAAAGATAGGCATTGTTGACTGCTTTCTTACTGACAGTAATCAACACACTTTCCTATTCTGGCGTCTTCCAGCATTAGCACTGAGAATAATTTAACGTTGTTTTTTTAACTTGGTGTTTTTATTTTCAAATTTTTGTTCACCCCTTTATGGCATTTTTATATTTTTGGCATTTTTAGTTATAAGATCTCACATATATAAGCAAATTTTTTTATGCGTTGTTTATGGCTTTTCATATTTAATTATGCAACTTGTTGTGCGCAAATCTTGAAAAAATTTTTTTAGATGAGTATTTGATGCATTTTAATGGCTTTAATATGTTCATGTTTCCAGTTAGAATATTCCATTTTGCAAATCTCTTTGTTCAGATTAATGTTTTTTCATTTTAATTTTAGTTCATGAGGCATTTAAACTGGGATGTATCCGTTCGAGAGCATTATATCTGACATATCGTGTATGTTTAGAATAATCTTGATGTCTTCATTTACTTACATTCAGGAGATAATAATTTACTTAAAATGTGTGAGCTTTAAATATTAATATAATTTAGAAGCATTAAGTACTTGCTCTTAACTAGAAAAATTATAAATGAAAAAAGCAATTGTCACAGTAACTTCAATTGCGAATTGAAAATTTCTCGATTCTCTTGGTCATATGAGGATTATTTATGCTCAAAATTTTGCGGCTTTATATGCGCAAATGCCTGCAAAATATTATTTTTTTTTATGTTTCTGCATATTATTTTCTTCCATTTCTCCTGAATTCGGTGCTAAATCTTCATATTCAGAAATGTTTATTATTATATTCGATAAATTGTTCATTTCACTAGTACTATTTTTTAAGAAACATATCAAACGCAATAAATAATCATAGCATTGGAATCATAACTTGATTTAGCGGCAAATCTTTTGTTTTGTGTAGTGTAGATGCATGTCTTTTTCGGTAATCCAAACCTGATACGAATTTTCAGAACTGCTGGTGCGGCTTCGGCAAAAAAAAGTAGCAGAGATAGATTTGAAACAGGAACTTTTTATGAGCTATTAATACCTTGTTTCAGATGGGAAGAGATTCATCCCTTCAGTCTTACCAGCGTTAAAACCTATACCTTGAGTCAACATTAAGACACATAATTTAAATTCGACAATAATAAAAATAATGTGTGGTGAATTTAAATTCAACAATAATGAAAATAATATGTGGTTGCAGCTGAATTTCCGATTGCAAAAAAAAAAAAAAAGAAAATTCATAAGATATAAGCACAATTCTCATAATATCACACTAAAACAGTGAAATGAAGAGAAAAAAAAAAATATTAGCAACAAGCAAGTATTTTGCATCATTGCAATGATTCACATAGATAATGATATTTTAATAGCAACGGATTTGGCATGTTTCAAATTTAACAGCATAGCGAGAAAGTGTTGACGAATGTTCATCGATAGGGGCCTTGAACCGGTTTTTAATTTTAAATGAGCCATCAATACTAATGAAATGATTATAGTGGACAGCATGTTTTGAAGTGCGGTAGTGTGTGAAATTGCTTTGTTTCCTTTTAAAAAATGCTCATTTCTAATCTCAAATCAAATGAAAATTTTATTCTGTTCAGATCATTTCATAGAGGATAAACTGAGTATTACGTGAACTCAATTAATTGGGATTGCATTGGTGTAATGATTCATAAGTTTCACTTTTATTAAAATACTACCATTTTGCAAATGATATTTTCCTTTCTATCATGTTATGGATTTTTTTTTTTCATTTAAGTATTGCCGTATTTGTTTTTTGAAAATATTTTACTTGGAAATTATGTTACCTTCGCCCCTGTATTTTCAAGATGACTTTGTGAGATTTTCATTTAGAATGAGAATAAATTTTGAAAATTGAAAAATGGAAACATATTGGTTATTTGCAGAGTTAATCAAATGTCTGGTAAATGATGTCTGATAATCTGTAAAGATCTTATTCATTCACTTTTACCAGTAAGCATAATAAAATGCAAATGATCAAAAACTTTTGGCTAAAGACTTTCATGGCTTTGCTCATCATTTTCAAAAGCTGGGCCGAGTAAGTTGCTTTTTGAAATGTTTGAAATAATATATGAAATTGCTAAGAAGTTTGAACTCACTAAAATCTTCTCTTAGTATTCAATTTCGTTTATGGCAGTTTTATAATGAAAAAAATGGATTAGTCAGACATTATTAAACTAATATTACATTTAGAATTAGGAAAGGGAATAAAGAAGTTTTCAGAAACATAAACTTTGAGAACAATTTCAAAAAAAGGAAAAATTATGCTAGGAACAGGTCACTAGAATATGTTTGCGTTGAAAAATAAAACTTCCGAGAAATTTTTCAAATTGAAAGATACCCCGATTCACAAAATCTGTTTCACAATTTTAGAAATGTTTATTGCACATATTATCGAAATACAGACGAGATCACATGTGGGTATGTTTTTTTTTTTTTTTTATTTTTTTTTTTTTTTTTTAAAAATAATTAAAAATAATAAAATAAAATAAATAAAATTTTGAATTGAAANTTGTAAGTGATTTTTGATGAATAACTAGTGTTTCTATAAATAAAACATTTCGTATTTTTATTAACATACCAATTACAATTAATGTCAAAATTTTTATAGCTTAAGCGAATAGCGATGATATATGAAGTCCATGAAGTGCTCAGTCTGATGCAAATGCCTGAACAGGACATGCAATCTCTGGCACAATTATCAGGTACTAGTTGAACAAATTTAATTCAATCCAATTTGTTTGTTCATTGGGTAGTCAAATATTGAAAATAATGGTTTCGACCCCAAGTTCTCGACTTTCGGTCTTGATTCCCTTATCTAATTAACTGGTTTATGCAACCGGGTGGTAGAAAATTGGATAAAAGTTGCAAATGATAAGAGAGTTAAATAATAGTATTAACTATAAATATAGTGCTGGAATTTGCTGAAAGTTGAAAGTAATAAAATTAGTGTTTGTAAATTATGAAATTAAGATTTACATATGCCGACAATTACATCTCCAATGGTGAAGGAATGGATACATCATCGCATGCAAAGTACATTTTTTATCATAGTATTGATTTATTTTTTGCCACTTTCAGAAAATTGATTGGGTCTCATGATTGAACAGAAGTTAAGAATTGGGCTTCTCGGAAACTCGAAGGAATTTCGATTAATGGCTTTATCCCACAGGTTCGGTTGTTGTCCATTTATGAAAAATAATTTAGTTAAATGTTATTGTAGAAGATTATTGTTAAAGTTCCCGCTTTTTTTAGAAACATTTTTCTTTTTTTTCTGCTTCTATCATATCATATCATTACAAGCTGCAACTTTGAGCTTGAAATATTTCTATTACTTTGAGCTTGAGCTATTTTATTAATTATGAACTCACTTTGTGATATTTTGAATCTTAAATCGATCTTTTCAGGTACACGGCAATATATTATTTCCAAATATTGACATGTTTTTTTACGCTTTCACAAATGATGGCAAGAACTCAACGAGAAGACGACATTCGGTAAGTAACAGATCCAATTCATCGCTCTTGTAATAACTGCTCTAGTTTATCAAATTTTTCCTTCATAAGATACAGTACCTCTCATGACCATATATTATGATAATGAT
>JARVGP010000515.1:0-41819 GCA_029876185.1 Mansonella ozzardi | reverse complement strand
AAAAAAAAAAAAAAAAAAAAAAAAAAAAAAAAACAAAAATCAGAAAAGCTGGCAACTTTTGAACACTGAAGTTACTGATAAATTGAAAAGATAAATCATTTGAATTGCATTTCTATATTCCACTACGTCAAGATACGTTGATATCTCGAAATTTTGCCGAATTGAGTGCTGATCACTTTTTTATTGTATAATAATAATTGTGAATTCATACGTTCAAATTCTAACAAAAGAGAACGCACAGTGGAATGTGTCAAAAATTTGTACAAAACACATTCATAATGATCAGAATGCGTCTCGTTAAAGGAATTTGAAGCTCTAGGGTTGCGCCTTAAGATACAAATGGAATAATAGATTTTCAATTTTACGAAGGAAATTCATATATTTGACTTAGTACAATATTCCTTTCACAAGTCAATATTTTCACCTGCGTAAATGTTTTATAATTTCCATAAGAACCTTAAATGCATGAATTCTGTTTTGCTCATGACACGACTGGTATCATGAATTGACTTGTTTATCGATCCATTGTAAATAACTTTCGCTACCACTTTCTATCTGGAATAAATGTAATGGTATATCAGATTTAGTTCGAATACAAAAATCGCTTGACTTAAATCAACTAGAATGAAACATAACTGTACTATTTGATAATATCACTGATTTGGTTTTCTTTTGTTCCAGGAAAAAAAGAATGGAAAATGGGACTTTGGTTTTTAACTTTCGTAAGGTTTATAACGATGGGAACAAAGATTACTTTACAAATCAAAAAGACCTATCAAACATGTTTGAGGGAGAACATTTTTCGAAGGAAATAATGCAGTCCTTCTATTATGGAGAATAATATGGACTGGACAAAAAGATTATATTCAAAAGCGAAACTTTACCAGCGAATAATGACACCCTTTAAATCCTTCACTTTTAAATTACTGATGAAAAGGAAGCATGATATGTTTAAAGCTTACTGGTAAAGCAATAAATTCAGGTATTTTGTACGGATGCATGCTGAGTACTTTCGCTTTTAAAGCATCCAACACTGCTGATTTTGTTTTTATCATAAGCAATGATTCATTATCTTCTTCCAATTTATTCTCCCACTCATATCTAAAACAGCTGCGAAATCAAATGATGCATAAACTGAAAAAAAATAAGTTTTTAGTAAGGGAATATGAAAATAGTAGAGAAAAAAAAACAGTCATCTGGTCTACTTTCACCTTTTCCAGTTTGCTGCTTAACTTTTGTTTACAATATAACTTCTCCCTTTTACTTCAGGATAAATTATTTTTCCTACATACTTCAATAGGATCATAGTTGCCATTATTACGGCTGAACAAGAATAATTTATAGGGTCTCATGTCGATTAATGAAGTGACCAAAAGAATGCTAGGTGCTTGATTTACTTGTCAAAACCTAATGAAAGATGTACATAGTCGGTTTTAAGTGTATGGACATAATCATTTAATATAAAATTGGAAATATCTCAAAATCTAGTTCTAACTCAGGTATTTCAATTCAAATACAAAAGAACCGACATTGAAGTGACGGTTGGGACGATGTTAACACAGGCAGCATACTTTCCCTTTACAACTTCTCTGAAACATTGCAGTGAATTAAAAAGGAAAAAATATGCATCATTTTTGAACCAAATCAAAAAGTAAAAATAATGATGCTCTTTTATTAGTAATTTTTCTTATTTAGTCGTTCGTTCAAGTTGACAAAATAAAGTAGATAGAGCTGCATTCTTCAACTCAGATTGACAACGCAGTAAGTAATAAACTTATTTCTGCTAAAAAGGAACAAGAGTTTCTTTTTATAAATAGGAAAAAGAATACCTAGCAATTTGTTGTGCAACAGTTGAATTTGGAACGGTAACAAAAACAACCATGTATAAGGCTTGTCCTACTGATCGAGTGGTAGCCATAAGCTGAGTACAAAGCTGAGACACCATGAAAAACACGAAAAGGGCAATCACTATTCTGCATTTCGTATTCATATTAAAAGTTTCTGTTAAAAAGAGCAGGAACTTCATTTGAAATGAAGATAGAAATAAAGCAGTTTTAATAATATCATAAATTGTGAAGCTAATTTGCTTTTCTAAATTGATCCTTTTAAGCTCTAAAGCACTGACAATCGCTATTAATAGCGATAATGGGCTTTCTCCACTAATTCCTACAATTTATGATGCATCAAGAGCTCTGCATTTTCAAAATTCATCTCAAATTATCGGACGGTGAATTGTATACATCAACTTCTAAAAGAGGAACAACAATAATATACAAATATTAAAATAAAGAAAAGCAAGCATTTTTAATAATAGATATATCGTGAAATGAACATACCTTTGACCCTCTTCACGTAACAGTTTTCGAGAATCTTAAGAATATTCCAGCCTTAGAATCAATGAACGATATCTATAAGTTTGCTTATAAAATTACAAAAATTCAACAAATAAAAATAATAAACAGAAACGATCACGATGTAAGTCCTGTTGGCTAAAATCTAACATAGGGTACCGATATAGATAGTTCTTGTTTGTAAGAACATATGTAATCCTTCTTATTCGTTCCGCTACCTCTTTTTTCAAACACTCTAATTTAAAACAGAAAATAAGAACACTGTTAATCCAGTGCCTCTTTTGGCCAACCACTGCCTTTAATCATTTCACACAAAATATGCAAATCTGCCATTACTTTTCATTTAGTTCAGAAGATTTTCTATCATCCCTAGCTTTTTTTCAATAACATCAGTTCAGTGAATTCGCACTGCTAATTTTCATACCAATTATTAATTAGATATCTCTTTTATATATATATCGATTAAATATTTAAAGATTTACTTTTCCATTCCTTTCACACTTTAAACAGCCAGAACGCTTATGCATTTTTAATGTTCATATACTAATATATTTGTATTAAAAAATCTATTATTTACTTATGAAAGATACGGTGATTCAAGATATCGTTAAACGATTTTGGCATTTATAGCAATTCCAGATAAGATAACAACATAAACATCCTGATAGAAACAACGTTTGAGAAATATGTAAACCGTATCTCGAACAAGTCAGTCATGTATACTTGGGATGATCGCTGGTAATTTCGAACTAAGCAGCTGAACAGATGAAGTAAATATCAATTCAACCTAAGAAAAGAATAATTATGCAACTTTCACTTTTCTCCTGCAAAATCTTCTACATAAAAATAATGTATGGCAGGAATGCTTCATTCTTAATGATATGAAATCTGCATAGGTACAAGATATGGCTATATCAATCATTCAGTAATCATTGTGCAAGTTCAATCTAAAGGGACGTGGTTGCTTTTACAGTCTTAAAAACGCACATAATAGAAAAGGTTTGTGTAATACGGTCCAATTACTTTCGTAGTTTCTATAAAAACAAGAAAATATCAAAATAAACAATGCAATCTGATTTTTTGCTTTTCCTTTCAAAAACATAGATTTTCCAAAATTTAGATTTATAAAAAAATAATCAAATTTGGGAATTTATAAAATTTCAAAATTTTTAAAATTTCATGAGAAATTTCATTAAAAAAAATGGATATGGAAACACTGACCTGGTGTGCGATAATATCTTCCTGTGGCAGCATAACGCTAGTTATCATATTCAACGGTATCCTACTTTGTTTACTAGAACATGGACACGCTACAGCGGAGATTTCATTATGCGAAGAAAAATTCGCAACCTCATTAAGAGTTGCTAAATTTGCAGCTGTAAGTCTTTTTTCTTTTCATATTTGAGCCATATTAATCTCATCAATTAATCAATTTGTTGTTTTCTATTTTAAAAAATTGAAAGAACAGATTATGTAACGACTTCCAATCACTGTCATCCATCTTATAGATTGTGAGAAAATAGACTTGATAAATTTAATGATTTGGTCCATACGAGAATAATCAAGGAACAACTCAGGGAATTTTTATGACTAAATTAATTCAAATTCAATGCATATCTTAGCAGATACGTTTACAGCTTCCAATGGTGGGTGTCATCGCATTATCACAAATATGTGGTCTCTCTATAGAACAAGTACTATATCTTTTAATTTAAAAATTTAGAAAGTAATTTAGTTATAATTCTAAGGAATACATGCAACATATAAAAGATTCTTTTCTTATGTCTACAATCGTCGATTTACAATGCACTCCAAAATTGCTAATTATACGCAAGACTTAATTCAATGACACACATTTTAAATACTTGAAGATATATTAATATATATTAAAATTGATATACGATATGAAATATCGTAAATATTGCAAATAACTTTTTACCGAAAAAAAGGTTGTGGGCGAGTATGATAAAGACTCGATGGAACGTCGAGCAATTATTTATACAGTTATTGGACAAGATTATGTCACGAAACAGTTTATTGACACCTGCCCGAAATTCCTTCGGAATGGTTATGAAGGAGAATATTTATTATTTACCGATAAATTATGAAATTTGCTATTCATTTTAGAAATTTATTTCATAAATATCATTTTCACCATTCAATTAACCAACTGAAAAAAAAAAAAAAAATCGTATTTCAATCAAAAATGAAAAGCCTCATGGTCAATTCAGATATGTGACCTAATTAACAAGAACATGTGAGTACCCACCTTATTTAAAACAGGTAAACTACTATCATCAGCTCTGAGTTGAGCCTGCAGTGTGAGACGCTACGCAATTAGTGCAACTCTACTAAGAAATGCGATTTTTTAAGTACTTCATAAGCTCAACAAATACACTGACACGATTCAATTACAATGAAATAACTACGGAAAATTTCAATGAAATGTTTTACGGTTTAATAGCATAAGAATGTCTAAAAAATCTTATCTGGGCATCCACTTCCTATGAAAAATCCAGAAAAATTTAGAATTACACTTAAAAAATAATCAAGCAAACTTCCAAAACAGTCAGAATAAAATCTGAAATGCTTTCAAAATTTTCTGCGAATGTTACAAGAGATACTTACGATAATTGACATTAAAAAATATTCATATCAAACAATTTAGCAAACTAACTAATAAATATCCAACGAAGTATCTAATGCAAGTGCATGCAACGCATTAATATTTTCCGAAATATCTCGAGTCTTTGCATCGTTGAGAGTATAAACTCATCAGTGAGAACATATACATCCTACACAACTTTAATGATGACTTAATAAACATATCATAGGTCTACTTCAATAACAATAAATAATTGATCAGGAATTAAAATATTTAGATACCCGCAAAACGATAAAATATTCAGCAAAAAAAATGAATAATACAATACACTAAAAAAAACTCCACAATTAAATTATGAGAAAGAACTTATGGAAAATATATCTAAAGCATTAAAAGCAGAAGATATGAAGCAATGTTAACGATGTTATTTCTTTCGTTGAGAAATTTGTATCATACATCGCTCATTCATAATGTATGCAAAAATTAACATAAATTAGCTTAAGCTAGAGAATGCATAAACATTGACACCACTTTTCTTCGACAATGCACGGATATGCCTATATTACTTTCGTTTTAAAATTACAAACCATTTTAAAAAATTAAAATCAAAGGCACTTAAACAGAAAAACAAAAACCAAAGTTGAATAATTTTCTGCCTTGATAGCCTGAAGAATGAAGACAGAGTATAATGAAAAATCCATTCCTTCTTGCTCGTTGGAGTTATAATTCAGAAGACCTAAAACTTAAAATTAAATAACTGAATTCGTTACAATAAATACACCATTCTCTGACAAAGAAAAACATTATAATACTCATTTTCGACAAAGAAAGGTATTATAATACTCATCTTCGAAAAAAGAAAAGATTATAATACTCACTTTTTTATGCTGGGTTCACATACATTCACAAACAAGATGAACCGCTCTGTTTCAAGACGAACTAAACTAATTTCAAGCTCAATTTTCATACAAAAAAAGCAGTCCCAAATCAAAAAATTCTCTCCCTTTTCATAAAAAATATACAACATCGATGTCGCGCAGCACAATAATATAAACAACTATTTATATATCTACAGCTTCATTAACTCCGGAATAATTTTTATAAATAAAAATAATATAAAATTTTCTAAAATCCGTCGTTGCCAAAAAATATTTAAAAATTAAGAACTTAAGAAACTAAAAAAAAATTTCAGAAGACTTATCCTTGTAGTACTATAATCAATAATTTTTAATAAAACAATTCAAATAAAATATTCATAAAAAACTGTTAAAAACATTCATACTTTAAGTCATTACAAAAACAAATCACTTACGCTACTTTTATATTACAGTAAATACACCATTCTTCGATAAAGAAAAATATTATAATACTCACTATTTCAAACATCAAAAATCTCCAAAATACAAGAAACCTATGTATATTTATTAAGTGCAATCTTCTGGCTAATAATTCGTCCTGAACGATAAATAAATGCATCAATCAAACTTGCGACCGTGAAAATACCACCAATAATAGCACATATTGAAACCAGAAATGTAGACAAGCTCCTGAAAACAAATCTCTTTACTAGCTAAGATATCTTTTTCATATCTAAAATTAAACAGTTCAACTCTATACTTACAAAGTAAATAAAAATAGTTGAAAATATCTTCAGGATTAAGAAAGTTCCAAAAAAGTTTGAAAAAAAAAGAAGCATACAATCATAAGATATGCATGAAAAATGACTGACGAAATCTAAAAGCGACTCGGTATATAACCATTAAGTTACAATAGAAAAAGCATATCTTCAAGAGCTAATTACTTCCATGTATTTACTTTATAAGCTATTTCAAATAACTAAATTGCTATGATTACGATCGCCGTAATCGATCAGATCTTCACTAACAATTTCTCGATGTTACAATGTTCAGTTGTGATACAAAAAAAAAGCGCCTGTTCTAGTTACTCCACTTCAATTTCAAGAGTTACTTTCATAGCAATTATGAATCCACCAATTCCCGATAAGGTAAGAGAAATATATTTTAAACCCTTCACTGCTTTAAAATTATGGGAATTAAACTAGCAAATTTTCATGTTAATGATACACAATGATACAAAATCTGGAATCACATATCTCCAACATATTTTAATTCAAAATAATAGTTACAACATACTGTCGTCTTTCCTCATACTTGACCATTAATGGTGAGAATTCGTATTGTACGAAAAAACCAGGTAAACCTGACGCTCCTTGAGATATATCTTTCTGATAGGTAGTTACTGAGAAAAGGTGACTGAAGATATTTCGACTAGAATCCAAAAAAACATATGAAACTGGTACCAATTTTAAGTGATATTGGTACATTATACCATCTAAAGAATAAAAGTTATTTCACTTTAATAGAATTTATATCATTTTCGAAAGTAAAAAATACTTAACGTCAAATTTGCAAAGCAATTTCTATACTTACCTGAATCCCTTGCAGATCCAAAAAATTTTCCGTCCAATGGGTAAACCTTCCCTGGAAACGAGTTCCCGAAAGAAAAATGATTGACTGTATGACTCGTATCGAATTTTGACGGTGAAAGAGAGTGCAAATCATGAACTGAAAAAAAAAAGATTAGAAAAATATGCCCTTAAAGTGAGAAAGTAACTTCAACAAAATATCCCACATGCCCATTGAATTTAACACTATCCAGTTTTCACTAAATCAGCATACTTTACAACTTCATGGAAACTTGTTGCTAGTTTTCATCTACCTACAATTGTTTATGCTAATCATTCGAAGCAAGCAAGCATTGTCGTCAACAAATAAATGATAAAATATTTTTAATGCATTTACAGTGAGATCGATGAGCTCTGAGTGGATCACCGGGCGCAATATGGAAATTACCAGCAACCTGGAACTAATGATAAGTAAACCTCGAAACTATTATACTGTTATGCAAATCGAAAACATGATTTCGCAATTAAAAACTCCGAAATTGTAATACTTGAGTCTAACATAATTGCAGTTATTCGCTTTTCCTTTGTCAACAATTTTTTAAAATATAATTGGTTATTTAAAAGATTATAAAGTTATAAAACTTTCAGTACAGCCAATAAGAATTACAAACTTTGGCGACCTGGACCTTGCCATAAACTCTACAACCTTCATTTTTATGTTCGTTCATTTTTTTAACCCATAAATCGTTTTTACATTGCTCAACAGTTTCTATACTGAATAATTCCCATCCTTTTCCCATATAGGCTTCTTTCACCTCTTCGCATGTATTACAACACCTACAAAGATAAAACCTCAAGTACTGGAATTAAACTGAATATAAGATAGTTAAATAATCATCTGGAAGTTGTATTTCCCTTTAAAACATAGCTAATGCAAAAAAATTTCAGCACTAACATATAAATGCCAAATATACATATCTATTGAGAAAAATATCAAGTAATTTTTTGAATACTTTTAATTTGGGACATTTCATATTCTTCAGCTCTCAAAGCAAAAACTCTATTACCTAATCTAGAGACCAAAAGTTTAAACTTAAAAAGAATGTACGGAAGAAATACCCGTCTTTTGCCCCATAACAACTACCACACAAAACTTGAGAAGAAGAAACTGATGATAATGTGGTAGTATTAATATTCACCCCTGAAAAGTTTATTATACATTAAATAATCATCTGAAAATTGTATTTCGCATTATCGTCCAAATGCTCTATATTTTAGAAAAATATTAGTTACGTTAACCTAGTGTATTTCAGTTCGCCACCTATGATCGACGATTTGTAAACTTGCAAATAAATTAGAATGGTATAATTACGAAAAAATTCTGCTCCTCCTTTTATATCGCTTATGTTTCGTAACAAAGCAATTTTATGAACTTGAGAAATTTATTAATAATATCAACAATAAAACTATAAATGAAAGAATTCAATTAACCCAATTATTGACAACTAATAAACTGAAGTTATGTGGAAAGATTCAGAATTTTTGTTATAAAACGCAAATCAAATTTTTTCCAAATTCCATATTATAAGGGCATTTGTCAAACACATTTCCATAATTTAAAGGAACAATCTCATCCAAAAAAAAAGAGAAATACTAACCCTGCCTAACTCCATTTCCTTCTTTTCCGTTCAGCAAATTTATTTTATATACATCATCCTTTATATCGTCTTGATTATCACCACTTAAGTCCATCACATCAATTGTTATCACTGAAAAAAGTACAGAAAAATACTGAAACAATAAAAACATGCATCTACTGATTGGATTAGTAACAAATTTAATTTAAGATTTTTACTATTTATACCAAAAAAAAAGGCGAGAGAAATATGTAAAAATAAAAATATCGTAGAACATGATATAATGATAAAAATATTAAAATGAGAACGATTCGAACCAGAACAAGGTAAACGGGGAAATGTAATGTCAAAATTAACATCGACTCGTTGTTCAGCAGGTGTTGAATCTACATAAAGCTGTTCAACTATATCCACTGATAAAAACGATAGTGTTTCTGACACAAACATAAATATGATCACAGTACTGCTTACCAGAGTAACTGTAAAAAGTATAACTTGTGAATTTATAAGGAAAACTCTAAAAATTTACTAGCTATCGCAAAAAAAAAAAAAAATGTGAAAAAAATTCAAATCATAAAATCCAGAAAGTCGTAAAATCGTGAAATTCAAATTTGTACATCAGAAACAGCAGGATACACTGATAAATTTCAACCTAATATCTGATTAAACACAGTTTTTTGGAACGTTGATGATACAGAATACATTTTATCTATAAAATTAAGGTGTCGTCATTTGCATTCTGTAACGTTTTGAAGCAGAATCCATTTTATATCATCCTATACTTTCATTATTACTAACCAGTTCCACCAGCGAACGTCCGAACACGGAAATCATCCAATGGTTTCGTATATGCATCGAAGTCTTTGAGACGTTCCAGTAATGGCATACGTTATATATTTGAACAAGCTTTCACGAATAATCACGTACTAACCACTAATAACGAACGTATCAGCTATCGAAAATGCAGCCAATTGGCTAAATACGAAAATTAAAAAAAAAAACAAACACATTCTACGTGTTATGAGTGCACAAATTCATTCATAAAACTACGAAATAATATACCTACGGGTAAGGATTAATAGTAGGGTCATTCAACAAACAATAGACCATAAGTTTCATTTTCAAAAAAATTTTTTTTTTGACAGACGAATTTTAATTTCGAATTTTAATGATCTCACTTCCCATCTCACAACTTTGACCTTTATCACAGTATAACTTTCCGATAGTAATACATGCCAATCTTCACTTCACTCTTAAAACGCCTTTCCAATATGACCAACTAACTGGTCAGAAAGGACTTACGTATACTACACGAGCGTGTTCCATCAAAGTTAGAACGTCATGCAATTATGGCGTTTCATCTTATGCTAATCTCGCATACTTCCCTGCTTTTCGTCTCATGAGAAAGTTATTGTCTTCTTCTAGACGTTCAGAAATATTTAAAAAACTTTTATACACATATTTACTTTAACTAATTCAAATATATGTTTATTTACTAAATGTTACAGTTTAGTTGCTGTAAACTGAATCTTTTGAAGAAAGTGAATTTGCTTGAATTAGTTAAAATTAAAATCGAAGCAACTTATAACACATCTATCATTAAATTTTATGTAACTTCATAAAAGTTTTAAATATATGTTGCTGACATAAATTCTAAATTCAGTCATGAAACATGATCTGAAGGATATGATCTGAAAATGAATCTATTCTTATCCTTCGAAGCTTTATTCAAATGATGTTCGATTTAAACTTTTTCGTTAATGACTTCGTCAATTTAAACGGTTGACTTGTCATAACATCATAAGATATCAAGTTTCTGAAAGTCGACCGTACAATTTCACCGCGACAAAAAAAGCTTTGTGTTAATGTTCAGAAAAGAATGATAATGTAAAAAAAAAAAAAGAAATGTATTATTTTTTTTTCAGAAAACCATTTTGTAACAAAAATTTAAGCAATATACTAGAATTTGCATATTCTATAACTGGAATAAATTTAGCCTGATGCTAGTACAAATCGTCCATTTTCTTGCACAGATATCATTCCAAATCAGTGTATTGATTACAATGTTGCTTGAAAAGTTGCTGTTGGCGTTTTTGTTACAAGCGATCTTAAATATCCTCAATGGTCAGGTACTGTTATTATTACTTATAATAGCATCATTTTGCCCGGAACTAATTCACTTAGATTTTAAATAATCGCATTGTGTTAAGGAACCAGGTGCGCGAGTTTCTACTATGGTAACTAAATACATGACTCCAGTAATAACAGCAAAAGGTAATCTTACCTATGAAAGTCATGCATCGAACATCGAACAGTTGCAATTTGTCGTTTCAAAAGAATCTACCAAAAGTCGAGTTAAGCATCCAAACGTTACTTTCGCCATTCAGATCACTCGGAAATCGTGCAAGGCGTACGTATTTTTCCTCTACGATAAAACGATAGGAACTTAAGCTCCAACCTTAGCTCCGGCTATAATCTTAACTGATTAAGTGTAATTTCTGAGGCCTATCAGTCATTTTAAAAATTTTGGTCATTTACTGCTCTCCTCCTGAAAGTTTCAATTTAATTCCACGATAATAACCAGAACCAGTTAAAATTGTTTTTTCAAGCATTCACTCAAAGCGCACATTATTTTCAAAAAAGCTCGAATTTGCACGAGAGATAACTCGAGTTAGGATAACAACTTGGGTGTTAAAGAAAGTGTGTAATGAGATTTTATAATTACTATGTTATTGTCGTAATCTGTCATAAATATTAAAATAATGTTTCCTTCCCTTTCCTTTTCATTAATTTTTTTTTTATAATCTAGTTTTTTTAAGCCATTGTTGTATTATTTTCTCACCTTAGAAGTACTTGTTTGATAGTTATTTCCTTTGCGTCCATTCTTCCTCGTCACTAAAAATCCATCGAAGAAAAGTATTTCAGACTAAAATTGTGTTTCGGAAATAAAACCAATTTATTTCGCCATTTGGAACTGCTCTCAAAGGTAAAGTTTGACGAACCAGATTATAACAGGAAGTTGAGTCAGGAAGTTTATGAACTAGTAGAACGGTCAGCATATGAAGTAGATGCGTGCTCGGGGATGACGGCAATCGAATGGGAATTTCCGCGACTATGGACATGGAGTAATACGAGCCGAGAAAAAGGATACATACATTATTCAGCTCTATACAAAGGTATATTGGTTAAGTGCACACCGTAATATAAAGTTTTTCAGAAAAAGATTTAATGCTGACGAATGGGTATTGTTTAGTTTTCAGACTTAATATACTATCACTGTTCATTTCCTTATCAGTTGTATTGATTCTAAATAAAATAAAGACATAAAAATGAGTTATTTTGATATTCGAAATTTTCATCGGTTTAGGATGATTACATTACTAACAAGTTAGTCATTACAAATTGCAGGCGGAACACCAAGCAGTTATCGTAGTAAAATGAGTGCTATGTCAAATGTCGAAACAATTATCATACATAATAACGTATTTTTTTTCAAAAACTTTTTTACAAAAGTTATTGCGGCCTCTTTAAATGCATCAAAAAATTGATCAAATCGTCTTGTGAAAAAGTATTTGCCTTATGAAACAAGAAGTTTTCCAAAATATGCAATTGATAGTTTACGATTGTGAACGAATATTTTATGGCGAATACTTTTGCGTAAGATTATCATAAAATTGGTTCAGTAAGAAATAAAACAATACTGTGGATTTGAAGATCACTTAATTCCTTTAAAAAAGTATGGCAGCTGTTAATCAGATCATTTATTGTCTTAATGTATAATAGTAAAATTGGAAAAAAGTTCTTTCTGGAAATATATATATGAAGAAATTGTTCGGATTGACTTCTGATAAGTTGTCTTCTTATGTTCTAATAGGCCTTCATTTATTGTAGTTGGTTGTTCTTGTTATTTTTTATAGCTCGATCCAAAATCGCAGAAACTTGGTTTGGAAATACGACATGGGCCAACACTTTTCAACAAGCCTGTGGATGAAACAACACCTGCTTACATCACATTTTATGAAACATTCGATCTATGGTCAAAATCAAAAGAATTGTATTTTGTTCTAGCACAAGATGCCAATAAATGCGGTGCTCGTTTTTCAGTAAGTTAAACTGGAATTGTAGCTGTGAACCATCTGAATTTATGTTTTTCCTTTTTGTGTAAAATAAAGTAAATATGTTTCAAACAGGAAGCTTAGTGTCAATTGATTTTTAAAAATTTAAATCAGAAAATACCATTTGTTAAAAGAAAGCAATTTTTTTCCATTCTTATTTTAATAAAGTTGATATGCATACAAATTAATGCTGTGTGAATCCATGACTTCATTTTGACATATTCACCAAATTCAGGCACCACTGACTACTCACACATTCATGAAACGCAACCTTATTTTCAATTTCCGTCCTGGAATAGTGTAAGCGTATCTCCAATTTGAATTTAGAGTTCTGTCTAACTTTAAGTTTAAATTTTGTTTAAAATTTGAAATAATATGTACCTAACTGTAATTCTTTTCCAGATACCGCGTCAGAAAAGGTGTGAATATCTGGTCCATACCCCTTGGTTTTATTGTTGGTACCTTCGTGGGGTAAGCATTCATTTTATTTAAAATATGTTGCAAAGCTCCACCACACTAATTTACCAATTCACAGTGTAACTTACAAGCGCCAAAAACAAACTGCGCACTTCTTATTTAGCAATTATAATATTTAACAGAACTTTTCAGAAAACTTCTAGCTCACTCATAATAATCTTGGAACTGTTTGGCTGTTTGAACAATCTTTTATCATTAAAATATCAAAATATTCTTTCCCAGGAAAACCACACTGTCAAATTACTGATCAAGCTCCAATTATTTGGACTGTATCAACAACCAGTCAATGTTTTCATTGTCTTTCGACTTTACTAAAATTTCTCAAATAAAATTCCTAACTAAATTTTATTAAAGCTGGTCTTTCTATGGCTCAAAAAATTAATTATTTTCGAGATTTGAAAATATCATATATCTTGTTTCAGAGTTTTTGGAGCTGGTTTTTTGTTATGCCGAAATTCCAAAACTTATTATAAGCGATGGAACGCGCAAATGAAGAAAACATATGGGAAATTCGCAACTGCTGAAGTCTCTTTTGCATCTTATTCCTTCAAACAATAATTCCACCTTTAAAGAAAAAGTTTTGTCGTGTTACTATAGTGTTTTTAAGAAACTGAAGATGGCATTTGTTTTACGAGTGATTGATTCAGTGCTTGTTCAAAAAATCTAAAATTTTGAATTTTTCAATCTTCACGCTGTCGATTTGCTGTTTGGCATATTGATGTTATAGACGACAGTAGGTGGTATTTCACAAGCAACTACAGTCGGAGTATCTCAAATGACGGGAATGTCACAGATGGGCGATACCACCATGGGTGCTACAAGTAATATGAAAAGTAAACATATTTTTGTGCATCAGCGCTGAAAAAAGTGTAGAATTTGAATGAAATGCAACTTAAAGCGACTTTAATTTTCTGCATAAATTAATTGAACTTAGAAACGCACCAATTTGAATTTAGGCAGAAATTTAGAAGCCTGTTTTGTTTGATGTTGCACGGTTTATATTTCAGATGTATCGCAGGTTAAGTGATACAACGCTGTGAACTTATCAGATAATGCAACTTTCATCTGATCGGTGTATAATGTTGCGGCTAAACAAATGTTGTGTCAATAAACGACAAATAAACAAATATCAACCATACTCCTATTGTTTCACGTTGTTTATCCTAGCTTTGAAATAAAAATTTTAGTTTTTTTAATTTTAGTGTTACTTTAAATTAAATGCTATTATTCCATGTCAGCCGTGCGTGCATGAATGCCTCAATTTTTTGCATATTGAATGTTATCTTCATTTGAATATCATGTGAAAATAATGATACTTATTGGATATCAAGCAATTTTTTTTCTGGACGTTCTTGTGAACCCTCTGCCTAACATTAGAATTCAGATTCCAGTTTTAATTTCAGGTCAGTCTAACTTTTACTATGTTTTCATTTCTTGTGAAAAAAATTCAGAAACAAGGATTTTGTTTTCATTTCTCATTGTTAAAGGCATAAAAGTTAGGGGTATGATCACTTGTTTTGCTAAGTATACATTTTAGCTTCAAGTAGGGAAGCAGTACTCAGCATTTGCTGAAATTAATTTTACACATATTATCCAGAAAACTATAAATGCTTTAACTATAAATATAACTATAAATGCTTCGGTTGAGGATTACAACCAAACTAAAATTTGTCAGTGGCTATTTGCACCGTTAATTATAGCTGTTATGGTAAAATTAATTAAAAACTCTCATTTATTCAGTTACGATTCATTCCTCCAATAATTTTTCTTTGATAGCAAATTAATCTTTTCAAAGTTTTATCGTAATTTATTCCAATTTTTGATGAAAAACTAAATATTTTTTTGAGAATTAGAATGAACTCTTTATTATCGACAAGTCTTTTTTGCTCATTCAGGAAATTTTCCTTTCAATTATGAAATCTCAATCTTCTATTAAATGTTTTTCAAACTTGTTATCCTTGCTATTTGTTCACTGCCGTCATGAAAAACGCAAATAAAGAAAAAATAAGACTACCATTCACCAAGTTTGATATTCGGTAAAAAAGTTCGTTCGTTGGTAGAATTTTAATAATCAAATTGAATTTATGATCTGAATTTCATTTCATTATCACGGAGTCATTACGTTAAATGAAACCTTGAGGATTAAAAAGTTTTGCGATCAAATGGCGTATGATAAAAGATCGACTGCTAAATGTTTCATCTCCCTTACTAATGTAAAACATCGCTGAAATTGTGAATTTTTTGTCAATCAGTTCTTTCAGATCATTTATGATTGCCTTCATATCCGTATCATATCTGTATATTTCGCTCAAAACACTGTGTATACATAAGAAAAATTGATGATATTATTTAATATCGAATTGTCTTATAATGTTTGAATATGTTAAAAAACATAATGAAGATTAATTTTTTCCTTTCTTTTACTCATCAAAATTATTTTTTAATTTTTATCAATTCATTGATTGACAAACTTTCAAATCACTGAATTCAACGAAAAAGAACTTTTGACAAATCAAATGAATGGTTTCGACAAATGTCAACGGGTGGAGTTGTTTCGTGAGATGTTGGACTCTTTTGAGCGAATTTTTTTCGCACAGAGTCTACATCATTAATCGCCATGAATCTGTTGGATTTTGTTATATTCTAGATATATTTTAAAAATTGCATAAGATCCTGTCACAAGAGAGAGAGAGGCCTTGAATTTTATTCGAATCTATTAAAATTTGTAGAACATTTTTCATTCGTCAGCTCATGGAACAGCTGTGAAATAACCAAACAACTGAAAAAAATAAACAAATAATGTTGTGAAATAAACAAATACAAACCTCAGCTTTTAGCAAGTGAATGAAATTCGGTTTCTTGCAAAGCGGAAAATATGTCGTATATGACAGTCGATTTATCTCGCAAGCGTCACGAATACACTGAGTAACGCATAGTTCTTGCAGTAATTCGGTTTTGTTCATAATTGCCACTTGATATGCACTGTCACTCCCTTCAACTTTTTGGCTGCCACATGCTGAAGGCAAACTTGCTGCATTCAATTGACAACTCGACGCAAACATTTCGGACAATAGAAACAGAGAAGGCAAATTATGCCTGCAGAAGAATACGACCCTACATATCGAAAGAGATTTTTTAGTTATGAATAAGAAATGATGGAAAAACTAAAATTTCAGATCCGGAAGTTTTGGGAAAGAAAAATAAGGAAGCACTGATCTTTCCTTGTCCAATATTTGCCTTGATTTGTACTTGTCATTTCCCCAGATTCTCTGTCCTTCTTCTGCTTCGCCTTTGTGGGTGTACATGAAGTTGATGGCTGCGGAGTAGCGGCTTTGCTAGACGAAAAAGTGACGGAATTTCTTCTTTCGTTCGAATCATATCTTTTTGGTTTCTATGGTGTCCTCTTCATTTATGGCTTCTGTGATAGCCGTGATGCTTTCGGCGATAAGATTTGCTTTTTTACAAAACTAACACATAATAAAAAAGGTAAATAAAAACGATTGTATGAAGTCTTACAATGTAGGCTAACGTCTCTTCAGACAGAGATGTTTTCTAGGTTAAGCTAGTTCTTTACAAGGATAACCAGAAAGAATAATTCATGAGAGTTGTTGAAAAGATGATGGAAATTGAACAATAGACAAAAATCAGAAATTAGTTTCAACTAATTAAATATTTCACCAAGTAGTTGCATAGTTACTTATGAGATTTCTTGCTAAACAAACAACTCCTGAATAATCTCTTACTTATCTCGGACGACCACTGCATCATCTTTATCCTCAGAATCTTCGAGTCTTCGGTCTCGATGATGTTTTCGTTTACTAAGCTTTTTCCTTTCATTCTATAAGAAAAGAAAGCAATCTCAATGATTATCCAGAAGCGTCGAAAGTAGAAGTGCCGCAATTTCTGTTTTCTATCACTTTAACAAGAATATTGATAATCTCAAACGATCTTAAGCTATTTTCTCTAATCTTTCATCGTAATTTTTATTTATACATTTACTTTCTAGGAACGACGATGCAGCCAATACATCGAAATTTATTTGTACAGTTGTGAAGAAATTTTCCAATGATGATCATAGTAATTGCACATCTATCAATTCAAAATTTAAAATGAGCTACTAAACTCCAATAATCATCGTTTATCGGTTGATTGCCTTTAAACTCTACCATAATTTAAAGTAATTTATTTTTAGTACTTTGCGATCATCAAATTTCGAGTGATCGCGCTTTCGCTTGAAGCTCGATTTCTGAATGACTGAAGATAATGAAACTCTACAAAAAGTCGTATTGCTACTAAGTCGTATTACTCTAAGATAATTTGTTTTTGATCTAATATGCCTTTTTGTAATTTCGGGAACGTAATTTCAGTCCATCGTCTCCTTCATCCATCCTTCCTTCTTGCAATCTCTGATCAATTGGAATACACATGAACAATCAGAATATAGAATGAAACTCATTTACTAATTCTTTTATAAGTGAAGAACTCTACTAAAAGTTTGAAAATGAATCAAAAATTTGCGTATTATTTATAATGGCAACAAGAATATTATTAATAAAGCAGAATAAGATCAATGAAATTCATTAATAGTCATATCATAAAGTTAAACTGAATTTCTATTAACGTTTTATAATTCTTTGATATATTGTCAGATCTATTTGACAAATACATTCAAATTTAAATATGCAGTAAAATAGATCTACAATAATACTTTGGGATTGATTACGCACATTTCAAATTTTAGTGAGTGACTTAATAAATGGGAAAAGATGATTGGCAATTTATAAATTATTGCGCTACCACTTTCTTCAATAAATCTAGAACAGAAAGGAATGAAATAAGAGAAGAAAATAAATATGAAATATAATAATAATAAATGATTAATGTTGCACTGCAATTGCAAAATATTTTGTTGTTTCACAACCAACGCAATAGTTGTCAAACATTTGGCGAGTGCGAAATCATCCAGAAAATATTTACAAAATAATAAATGACAATTTGGACTCATTTTAATGAGTGACAATGCGAGACTATTGAACATATATTTTCTGCAAAAAAAAAAGTTCCAAATTCCAAGTGCATACACAATATTATTATTATTCCTTTTCTTCCATCAGATTTCTCGAGATTTGACAATATTGTCTGATTAAATTTAAAATTCGGATCATCTAGAACTCGTCTTAGTTTAATTAAATTGGATGTTTCGGGATTAAATTAGAGAGGAAATCGCCATAACAGATGTTATGTATTATAGATAGCTTAGTAAATGTAGCATTTTTATCATTCAAAGCTTTTCTTATTTGTTACGAATTCACTTATTGTAAGAATAATTATTTTATTGAATGTGGACATAGTAAATTTATAATAAGTAATTATTGTAATGTGGATTTAGTAATTTGAGTTTGTTATATAATGTAAAATAAATTAACGATGCATTACTCCTATTCCTCTCGGGAACATCTTTACTCCAAGATATTTATTTCAAATAAAAATTTCAAGTGGAAAAAGCTTTAACTTTCTTGGCGGCGATGTGATTTGCATATTAAGAAAGAAAACATTCTCTGTACAAAATGAAGCAATAAGTGAATAATATGATGATAATGATTACTCATTCTGTAGTTTAATTGTCTTACAAAATAAAACGATAAACTTAATCCGAAATTCAGGATTTTGAACATAAATTGTGAATGAAAGTATAAAGTAGAAATTTTGAAAAACTGTTTCGGACAACAAGAAATGTTGAATGCGATAGCGAACGAATGACTAAACAATAATTGCAATAGCAATAAGTAGTCTTAAATGTTGAAGAGTGATTATCAATAGAACAAAAGGCAAAACTTTATTGAGTTATTATTGTTATGAATGAATGCGTTAACAGTGAAATAAATATTTAGTAATGTTACTGCTACAGGCTATAAAAGTACGAAGGGAAGGTAGAGAAAAAATGGAAGAAGCAAAAGGTCACAAATCCCATAACTATGAAAAGTAAGCGATAAAAGTGTCAATTTGGCTAAGATCGATTAATTTGGAAGTTGCTGTGCTAAAGTTAAAAATCGAAGAGAATAGAGGCTGGATACGTATACTGTTTGAAACTGTATAAATTAAATCCAAGCAAGGATTTTGGATGGGGAATTGTCGAGTTTACTTGACGATACAAAATAATAGCCGTAATTCTCTTGCTTTGCTAGATTTCGGAACTCTGAAAAAATTCATTGTGATAAAATCAAAAGAAGTGTGATTTATATATAGAGGTCGTATGAACATATTTATCATCTAATTTCTTCACTGAACTACATCAATAGATGAACAATTAGGATGATAAACCGTCTGAGCCCTAATAATTACTCGTATGAATCTTCCGGAAATCTGCAATCTGCTATTTGAATCTGCAAGTGTTTCTAGACGAATAAGTTTTTGCAACAAATATACTGAGAAAATAAGTATAGTGCTAAGCATTTTTTCACAAAAATGACAAAAAAAAAACCCAATAAAATGACCACTTCAGATCCATAAAAAAAATACTTGAATAGTATAGTGTTGTCGGCTAAATCCTGTTTTAGTTTTGAATGATGTAAACATTGCAAACACAGGAAAATATGAACTTCAAAAAAAATAAAAAATCGATCAAACAGTTAAACTTCAAATTACTTAGTTGTGTCAGCAAAAATTAACATCAATTGGATAATCCTTCATAAAGGGACAAGGCATGAACAATAGATGGATCAGCTTTTGCACCCTCTTTGAATTCTTCCAATGTCAGCTGCGCATCGTTGTTCTGCAACAATCTATTCGTTTTTTGCAAACTTCCTTTGGCTTTTGATCAGCTCTGTTGACTGATAATTTTCCAAGAATTCACTAAAAGTTACTTGAACAATAAAATAATGAAAAAGTGCTTATTGTCTTGTCTCGCCAACACAAAAAAACAGTAATTGTGCTGCTGATAAAAAGCCTTTGTACAGCAATAATGATTTAAAAAGCAGTCCTTTGGCGGGTTCAGAAAATTCTATAAGAAATTAATATTTAATAAAATCATTGAATGAATAGTAATGAGAGAAGCTATGCATGGAGATGGTATTTTCAATTTCGATTCAAAGAAAACTCGGCTAATTATAACCTGCCTTGTCCATCATTTTAAAAATTCGATCCACTCTTTTTTCAGGAGTATTTTCTTCTTTCGACAATTTAACCGCTGAACCAACCATTTTATAAATACTTCTGACAATTGACAACATTTCATCTCGTGTTATAAAGCCATCATTGTCTAAATCGTACAATTTGAAAGCCCCTATAAACAGAAAACATATGTTCAGGGTCTGATCGTTAGATTTTTTCGAGTGGTAAGTTCCAGTTTCTGACTTCGATTTATTTTATCGAGTTTTAAATTAAGACACTGAGAAATGCAATTTCCGAGATAGCTTATTTTACACAGAATTCTTTGACAAATCTTCAAAACAGTTTCTTGCTGAGAGTTTTTTTAGGCGTTATCATGCAAACTTTCATTTTCTCTTGACAAAAAAGGTCGGTTTAAATTCAAAATTTATTACTAGTGCTTACAGTGTAATTTTTCGTCCAGATTACCCCTAGATGTAATTGATAGAGCTTTAATAAACTCGTGAAATTCAATTGCTCCATCCTGCAAAATTGATATTTCACTTAACATTTTCTTTTAAATTCCATCAGTGATAACAATTAGTATAAGTACTTTTCAATACATGAAAGTGAGTAACACAAGTATTTCCAAATATCACCTTTCATACGTAAAAGTTACTTGCATTTTTAGAGTAACTTGGAGTTAAAATAATATAACTCCATAAAATAATGATAATATTTTTGTCGGCTAGACGCCGTAAAGCAATTGGAATATTTATTCTTTTTTTAATTTGAATGCGAAGGAGTCAATTTTTCAAAAATCTATCCGGAATAATGGATAATATGTCCGAAAGTATAAATCGTCATCAAAAACGCAGTGGTGCAAGTGATAGTAAGTTTTATTGAAAAAACTATTTCAACCCACCAATGAATCACAAATTCGAGACAGAAAAATGAATAATGACTACAGATAAAAAAGCTCATTAAATTTTTTCATCCTACAACAGAATTATTATTGGCACTAAATACTTAACAAATCTTTTTGATGTTCTTTTAATGTAGATATTTCGTATTTCAATTGTTAATCTCAAAAAAAAAAAAAAAATTTACCATGTTTTCATCAAAAACTTTAAAAACAAATGATGCAAAGTCGGATGGGTCACCTTGTGGAAAAAATTGCTTGTATATTTTTTGGAAACCCTGAAATTTAAGCTGCTATTACTTTGTTAAAATGTCTTGCTGACTATATATGAGGCTTGTAGACTATTGAGATGCATTAGCGATTCGCGGCTACAGTTAGCAATGCGAAATAGGAATGTCGAAATATTTTTACAAAGAACAATCTATCAATAGTGTTAAAGCTTTAAATTTATATATATTCCCATTTTTTTAATCTCAATAAGTTTTCCTGACTATTCTGAAATAGACCATCTTGCATTACTATTAATGACCAAATAAAATTAAAGAACTTTCTTTCCGGAACAAATCTTTACTAGAATGCATGGACAAGTATGCATTAACAAATTTTTTTTTTTCAAAAGACTAACAGGTTCAGTGAGCATGCCATTGGGACAGTCACGAACAAATCCTTTGTGCCTGGAAAATATTATATGTTAATTACACAATTTGAATTTTATCATCTTCAATTAGAAAATTTCCGTTTGTGTGAGAGAAAAGTTGGTAAAAACAAGTATTAAATAAGAAGTAATGTTGGAAGTTCAAATCAAAAAAAAAGTATTTTTTAGAGTTTTTGTCGCAGTCATTCATTTATGGTGATAACTCGGACAATAACTGGACTTCCAAAAGGAGAATTGGAAAGGAATGCGACAATGTTTAAAAGCCTAGACTTGCCATTGCTTGATTTCCTTCTCGGTAACTGAAAAGCAAGAAATACTTTTAGTGAAGAGTTTTTTCTGTTGATATACATTATCTTTTTTAACAGATAATACGAAAATGATTAGCTAAAGATATATCTTTAACTTAAAACAAACTATAAATATGTCTGAAAGAACTATTATCAAAGTGATGCCAATAAACAGAAATAGAATTAACTAACAATAAGTTTGCTTGGCAAGTGCTTTCACTTGATCTCTTCTGAGTTTACTATTCGGTTTGCCCATTGTTGACAAGCATTACATGCGATTTGCACATTACACTTCAGTAAAATTGATTAAATTGTGATTTAAGTAAGTTCCTTGTAAATCCCTGCGAACTGCCGCTTTATTAGTGGGAAATTCAGTGGAAATTTCTAAAATTACAAAAAATAAATTGAAAAATTCCGGCATATTTCATTTTGCATGTTACAAATTATGATATACATGAAATAACTTTTTGGACAAAACTTCAGAATTTCAATAGAAAAGTGAGTTTAAGGAATTAAAGGGAAAACTGGAACAACTGTTTTGCGGAATGATTGACAACAATTCGTTGCAACCGCAGGACACTATGAAAGCTGTCAACAGATGATGGATAAGATTATCCGGCAAAATTTCTATAACATCGATCGCTGTTAAAATAGTGTGAATGGATTATTAATCGATTATGGACTGCTAACTCCAAAGCCTTCGGAATTTTCTATTCGACGTTTGCTTTCTTTAATGCTAGTAATCCCTACGAAAACGAATGCAGCGAGCCAGAGCTTTGAGTTTTGATACCAATCATCCCACAGCTATAAAGATGTCCTTAAGACAGACCAAATGCAATGATCTATACAATTTTGCGTACTCGGTGGAAAAAAAATTTGGAAATTGATAAGATACTTTAGTGAATATTTTTCAATATGAAAATTTTACGCTCATGATATAAATAGCAAGAAAAAATTGCAAGAAATCTTTCCAAAGCTACGGGTAAGGTGGGTCAGAATGAATTATACAAAAAATGACAATAATTTGTCAGTTGTTCAAAAGCGTGGTTGCTTCAATTTAGTCCAATGCTTTAAAATGAATCGAAATTGGTCTTTGAACTTAAATTTGACAGATCCTAGGACAATTTTTTCAAAAGATGTAAGGATTATTTTTAAATGGGTTTCAACGTAATTTGGCATTAGAATTACTTGCGGAAATGTTCAAATGTCTGCTTTCCGTTCACAAAAATATCTTTATCAAAACCCAACATGAAAAAATTTGCTGAAAAAACAAAACTAACAAATGTTCGTTCTAAGATTTCTTCTGATATCTCAATCTCTTTGCATTTCTTTGCAAATGAATCTGTTATATATACGGCGGCTGAAATAAATCTATCTTTAGGATGTTCTCAGCACAAATTGTTTATAAAAACGTTTTATCTCTTTTTAATAAATACGGCTTTTCATCAACAATTATTTATCAACAATGATAACTGGTTTAAGATTTAAGATTACTGACATCTGGAAGTTCTTTAAAACGGATGCACAATTAGTTAGATCATAATATTCACCGTCAGTCATCTGAATTTTTCGAACATTGTAGTAGGTAATAACAAGATCTATCAATGAATCTTCTAATTTCAGCAAAACAAGGAGTTCACAATCTTTAGAACTAAATTTCGAGGAATTTAAATCAAAACTTGGAATGACAAAATGAAGAAAAATAAACATAACAAACAAATTACAAAAAATTCGCTTTTTTACAAATCAGTTTTAAGCAGTTCAAATCATTGAAGCAAAAGTTTACTTTTCTGAGGATTTGAACATTATATTGCTAAGTAGTTAAGTGAGAATACGACAACTAATTATCATTGCAACATTCTCTATCAGTGATCATTCACATTGATGTATATACTAAGCATACTGAATTTAAGCTGTAGAAAAAAAATAGAGAAATAAAAATAATGTATTGGAATTCAATGAATTCCGCCTGATTAAATTCTCATCGAAATCCATAAGGGACCAATAAAGCAATTTTTAAGTCTTCATCATTTTTCTATTGACGAATGGAGAGTATCTGCCCAAGACTAAACTGTTTTCATACTAATAAGTGATTTAATTTGTTAGAATAAGGCAGTAACAGCAAGCGGAATGCAAATACAATTGATTTGGAAAATTGATAGCAAATATTATATTAATCAGAGAATAGAGGCTAAAAAGTATTGGCACAAATATTTTTCGAGTAAATTGCGCATATAATAATTGAACAAAAAAGTTGGGAAAATTCAAACGAGATGGATGAAAACGTTTAAAACATTCCAAAACAAATGTGCCTAACACATTTGAGAATATTGCATTCTGCCATTACATTTAGCCAATAGAGCATGGAGTAGGTCAGACTACAAATTAGCAAAGCCATATTGTTAGCCTAGTATTTACAACTTAATTCATTAAGGTTAATTAAGTGCGACTGTATCTGATCTCAACATACAGACCATCATGTTACGTCAACACCCGTCTGCTTATGGGTTAATATTTCAACAAATATATTTTTGGCAAATGAATCGTTCAATGAATTTGAAATTTCCGGATTTGCTGGATATCGTGGAGGGTACCAGTTTCAGGAATGCAAATCGAAGCAGAAAAAAGTATGCATTTTCAGGAATGCAAATCGAAGCAGAAACTTTAAAATGCAGTTAAAGCAGTTTAAATGAACCACGAAAATACTTTCAAAATTGGTTAATAATCACATAAATGATATCGAAGATAAATAAAATATTTGTAAGTTAAGAACATTTATTTTTAAGTTTGAATTTTCATTTTCTGATGAATTAATTAATGAGCACAATATTTCATGCTTCATTCCCTTTCTTTTTCCATGCTCTTCTGTTTCTCTTATTATTCTGTGCAATTTATCCAAAAAAAAAAAAAAAAATTTCATCCAATAAAAAATCGTTCGTCAATAAAAAAATTTTAGCCAATAAAAATTTAAATGAAAAATAAAGTTCTAAATCTCAACAGGCAACATTTGACAAACATCTTGTTATTAGGAAAATGATAAAATAAATCTCTAACGAACTAATTTTATCATTTTTCTTGTTTTATTATTCCTATTGAGTCATTAGCCATATAACTGTTGCAAAACATCATAAGAAACTTATTAAGTTTTCATGATAGCCAAAATCTTCACTAAATAAAATTTCATAACTGCAAATAAATACACTAAACCCATAGGCAGCAATAAGTCATAAATGGCAAAGAACAATTGCTGTCAATGTTGATTGATATAACAGTTAGAAACGCAGAATTTTTTTACCTTTTTGTTTCAGAATATTTTCTGACAAAATAAAGGCATTTTGTTAGTAGGCCAAACAAACTGATTTTACAATATATTTCCTTGCAAGCCTCGAATAAATACAAACAACTGCCTTCTAGGTATTGAAATGTAAAAAAATTCAGAAAAAAAAGTTGTAAAGCAGAGAGAAAGATATTATGAAAAGGATTACATTACAAAGAGTACAAGGAAGAAAGAAGGATGAAATTAAATGAAGATGATTCTGAACAATTAAAAAAAAAAAAAGGAAAACGAAAGTAATCATTGTATAACGCATGAAACAATGCTTGGGCCCTCGAAGTTCTCAATTGAAGGTCATAAGCTTGAGAATTTCAATATTCTTTTGCAATAGCTGGATACTATGCTATTTTTCTTTCTATAAATAGAGTATTCATTAAAGTTTAAACGACTTTTATATTTTGCAAACACAATATATATCTTGACTTTTGCTTGAAGGAAAAAATAAGTAAACCATATTTCACAGATTGTTCACTTCTTCAAGAACTGAAAATAAGAAACAAACCATGCAATTGCGCTACATTTGAATGACATTTTTTATTAATGTATAGCGCTTGAGTGATTTCAACTACTTTAAATAAAGGGACAAATTAAAATTGAATTAAAAAAGTAACGGAGAGCACAAGATGCAATCAAAATTAAGATCGTTCAGTTAAATGAGGATACTGGAAGGAAGCAATATCACAATGACAAATTTTCAATTATCTGAAGAAGTGAAATGAGAAGATATCAAAATGAAATTTTGGAAAGTAAAACCCGATCATAAAAGAATATTGTTGTTACTTGAATTGATATAAAGAGAGAATGCGGAATGAAGTTTGAAACATTCCTCGTTACCTGGGAAACAAATGAAGCAATCCTTCAAGTAGCAATTAATTTTCCACTAAATGCTTTTCAGTTCTTTATGCAAAATGGAATAACAATGCTTACGTAAGAAAAACGAAAAGAACTGAGCAAATATTCGGCCTTTGTAATTTACTTCCAATCTTCTATTATTTTTCGAAATTTGTCTCTCATATTTGAAGCAACATTTGCTGTCTTAAAGATATCATTAGTAGGATTAGGAATCTTCGTCAGTCATTCTAGTCAGTGTCTCTAAAATCTTAAAATTTCCAATCGAAGGATGAAATTCCCTTGCTATTCTGTTTTCAAAACGTCATTAAAATGTGCCATCAATTGGATTGTCAATAGTTAAATTCTCCGAAGTGTCCCATTCTATCTTAGCAAAGTTTATACAATATTTCCTGACTGAAAAGTTTCATTATGTTTGCCGTCAAGTTAATCCTTCCTATTTATGCAACTGCTTCTCACTGATACCAAGCTATGACCACTCTTTTTATTTCATTTTTTTCATTGTTTCTTCTCTTTTCTTTGTTTCTTCCGATAATTCCATTTACTTACGCCATAATGATTCTGCAATATCTAACAATTTGACAAAAAATACAATACCTCAGTAAAAAAAAATTTGTCTAAATATGTCAAGAATCTATCCAATGCATGAGCAAGGACAATGTCAAATCAATCAGATCAAAAATGTCGTAGATGAAGTAATGCCATTAAATGAATTCGAATTCCTATCCATCTTTACTTTATTCCTGACGTTGATCTGCATATAAAAGTCGTTGTACAAATACTGCAATCCTTTTTCATTCAAGCAAGTGCTACAACCTTATAGCTTGAACTGTTTATCATTTGTATGTCACTAAAAATCTCTCAATAAACAAATTTCTACGAAAATAATCTTTCCTATCGCCGATACAATAATTTGTTTTAAATGTCAATTTAAACAACGCACTAGCAATGCGTTGCTGAAATTCAGAAGTGCTTCTAAACAAGTGTACACGAAAACATATTCGGAAGCAAAAAAATACTTCTACATTTTCTTTTTTAGAGATTTCAGACAAGCAAGAATTTGTCCGAATCAGGAGAAGATTAAACTTCTAAGAATATCAGAACAGAAACACTATTATTAGAACTGACAGAAACCTCTTCAAATCAGTATTTCTGTTACAAGCCTTCAAAATTTTATATAAAAAATCTTATTCCTGCAGAAATCACCTATATTTATACAAAAAAAATAGAAGAAATGAAGTGAAAAAAGTGCAGAATTCGAAAGCATGAAAAAAGTAATAATTCTAATAAAAAAGCTGTCGCAAAAGAAAGCTGTTTAAATTAAATTATAATAAGTCATAAGGTTTGCTTAAAATGCATCAGAAATAAATATGATTGATTACGATAATATGATAATATTCTTTCATAATATAATAATATGATTTGAATCTTTTCCCAACATACACATGGAGTATTGCTTTGAAAAACATCAAGATGAGAAGCCATTGAGTTCTCATTCTTTCATTTTTAGTAATTAAAGTCAAACATGCAGATAAAACTCAGAAATCGGATACTCTTTTAAAAACTATCAAGCGTAACGGAGCAAATATAGAAACTAGATTATATCCAAAAAAAAAAAAAACAATTCAAAAAAATGACAATTACTGTAAGCATCAAGACAGCACTTCAAAATACAATAATCGAATTACTGCTCAGATATTTCACTACCAAGGATTTCGGTAAGCGCTTTATCGCAATCTTCATTTGTTAGCGGATTTTCTAAAATTTAGCGCACTTTAACACTTGAATTTTAAATAGTCAAGATGAACTACTAATAATTTCAAACATCAACTAAGTACTAACAAAAAGAAAACTGCAATTTACTTTCATTTAGCAATTTGAGATCTTCGCCATCCAACAACTCGCTGAAAAGACTTCGCAGGAAGCGATCATCAGTCTGAACGTTATGCAGCAGATCTGCTACATCAATTCTTTGCTCTGGTTTAGGAAATATCTCTTCGTATGTCTCTGGAAAAGTGATGAATCAGATCTTAGAAAAATATAAAATCATCATCAAGCAGCCATCAGTAAAGAGGATGACGCTAAAACTGAAAAATATTCATCATTCGCTCGAATTGCGCTTTCCTCTACTTCAAATCTTCACCAGAAAATGTTAATTTTCGCCCATCCCCATATTAAATCATGTTAGTTTCCCTATGGCATTTACCTGCGCGTTCTTCGAAGTTGAACTTTTCGATAGGATCGACAGTTTCCTGCATCGGATCGAAATCTTCATTTTCCGGAGCAGAAACTACATTCTTCTCCTTAAATCGATATGGACTCAGCATGGATTTTGAAAGGCAACACGACAAATTATTTTTGCAACATCATAATAAATTGAAGGAATATCCTTCAACTAACTTTATTAAATTCATTGTCATGAAATAAATCAAATGAGGATTGAGACTTTTCTCGAACTTTTCGTTTGATAGCAGCGCTGAGCGGTGTTGCGAATACATTTTTCAAATCACCCAAAGCACGGCGCGGTGTTCCATATCCTTTTACATCTATCATCTTCCCTGCACAAATTTATTGCAATAGTATAAATGATCTTATTATGTAGTTAGTATACTGAGAATACTTTCATTGGGCTCCACCGATCGACTCTGAGGACACTTCAGCTATTCAAAAATTAAAGCATGACAGTGTATCGCCTCACAAAAAAAGTAATGTCGCCCATCCTACGTGTATTAAATCGATTCACCAGCAGAGTTTTCAATATTAATGACCACTTGAATTCTATCATCCAATTATCTATATGTTAGTTTGATTCGCTTGACGATTTACACGCCTCGCGGTGTTTTCACTGTTCAACTGTTGCCTCTCACATCGATAAAATCATATATGAGGAGGATTTTATAAACACAACGGCACACCTCTTTCAAACACTAAAGGCTGATTTTAAATCTTTTAACATCTAGAAAAGCCTTCTACAGCAGTACCAGAACGAGAACGAGTAAAAAGTACAATTTCCCACAGAAGCTAACTAAAATAACTCTTTCCATAACTACCAAAATCATTCTTGAACAAAAAAATCTTACTATTAGTCCAGAAAATTAAAATAACCTTTGACAAAACTAGTATCATTTCCATTATCACTTCCACGAGAGACTGCGTGGGACATTTTTCAGCTTCCTTCACTAACTGGAAATTACAAAATATATCGCTTTGTGAAAGACATGAAATACTGTTCAAGCTACACCTATAGAAAACTTCGCCAGAAAAAATCATACGAAAGATATTGGATCACTCCAAATGCACGGAATATCCGCAGCACAAGCGCAAAAAGGAAAAGGACGCTTATACAAAAAGACTTAATAGCACAATTATCACAAATAAGTAAAATGTATACTAGCTGTCTTGACTTCTTCGTCAAGATTCATTGTTGCTAGCTGCTGATTTTACACCGATCTTAAAATTCGGACTCAAAAGACTACTTCAGACCCAATTTTTGCAATCATTTAACCTAAATTCAGTGATACGCACAAAAGATTAAACTATAATTCACGAAAGGTCAAAAAAGATCAGGCGGCCAAGGGAACAGACACTAAACAAAAAAATCAGATTAACTTATTCATAAAATATTTGTATTCTTCGAATGAAGATGACATTTTGAATAACACAAAGTTTTAGCAAATTTCATTTTTAATATCAAAACAATGTAAAAAACCTAACAAACATTGACAATAAAAAAATGTCTTGAATGAATAAAAAACAATTATCCTTACATGGAACTGAGATAAATATGTATCATTTCTAATAATACATTTGTGATAATCTCAGAAAAGTAAATTATTCACATAAACCTCAGCCTAACACAGTACAGTACCCACTGTAAAATAACAATACTAAAATCAATTTTTTTATTTTACCTACCTCTCCTGTGTTCAGCTCCACGTCCAGCAGGACGTACAGATCACTTTCGTCCCAATGAATTTTCATTCCAATTTTTTTGGCCTGTCACATAGATACCAAACAATATAATATAAAAAGAAGGCCAAAAATGATAGTTTACATAAAAAATACGTAAATGGAGTCCGTTTCAGGAAAGGCACAGCATGAAATTGAACTGTTTGGTCTGCACTGAGCGAAATTACAGCTGCTCGATATTCGGATGCCAATCCTGGATAACAAGAATGTTTCCGTTCAACTTCACCATTAAGTGGACCAAAATCGTACGTTCTTCGAGGAAGAAATGCGACAGCTGAAACAGTACCGGAAACTATAATTCGTAGAACTACAGCTCTACCAATCTTACATTCCTTACTTCATGAAGAATATAAGATACATTACTGGTTTTCATCAATTCTCATTCACTATGGATTTATAATTAGCCTCATAAAACATAGATAACCAGTTGTAATTTAACTAATTGTGCTAACTCATCAAAATAAAACTTACCTGTAACGAAGATGCTATGCGTTTTTCTAGCAAAATGTAGAAGTTTCAATTCATGTGTATCATATATACCCACACCTCCATCCATTGTTCCAACGGCAAAGAAATTACCACAGGCACTAACAGCTAAAGCCGATACTGTCTGTAATAAACTACACACCAATCTCTTCAAATCAGTCGTCAAACCGGCTACAGTTTAATTTAAAACACCACTATTTTTATAAAGTTTGCCGGTTGGCAGCAGGGCGTTTATTACTTCAAAAACTATTTTAACTTTGCCGAATTAACGTACAAATGTACTGAAATAAGAATCAAGCACTTTTTTAAACAGATAACAAAAGGAGAGTTAGATGAAGGCCAAACATAAAATTAAATACCTCATTACAAGCTTCTCGAACAAGTATTGGTCGACATATATCCTGTTGATTATTAAATGCCCACAGAGCAACGTGTGATACAGCTTTTTTTGTAAGTCGAATTTGATTGTAAATTGCCAAAAATATTGAGTTCTTAGAACCAAGAACCGTAAAACGCACTGATCGAGCCTGTAGAATGAAGTTCATCGATTTCAAAAATTAGAAAGAATTTAGATTCAAATATTTAAAGTGAAGATCTCATTTGGTTATAAATGTGTCAAGAAAACTCAACATGTCTCAATGTCTCAACATCAACATGTATTTAAAACCTACCAATTTAATTTTTTGTCATCAAACTTTTAACAGTTCTCAGCGAATCCAAGCTACGTTCTATTCCCTCGTTTTTCTAGATCGACAATAAATTTTCAGCGAAAATGAATAATCCATTTACCTTAAATCCATCACCAATTTCATTTGGCACCCGTAAACTGCAAATTTTTTCCCCGTTTGTTGTGTTCCAAATATATACAGCAGTATCATGTCCCACACTGATGCATAACTTTCCATTCGGCGAGATATCCAAATCATCTACATCCCCTTGATGAGCTTTAATTTCCATCAACGGAGTATGTTTCAAGGTAGAGCCCTATAAAACAAAAAAATTGCCAATGTGTATAATGTGATAATGTGCTATTTAAATAATTAAAAAAAAAAAAAAATCACTCATAGTTTTCACTCGTAGATGTGAAAAAATAGTGTAAATATTTGCAGAAATTCAGAAAAAGAAAAAATCCAAAGTAAAGCAATATGAAAACACTTACTTGTCTTAACGTTTCCACATCCCATATGCGTATATATCCGTCTGCGCCACCTGTATATAGCCTCTGAGGTTGGCCTTCGATAGTCCGATCGAATCGAACAGTTTTCTGCAAAAGTCATACCCTTCAAAAATCTAATCCTAATCTGTTAGTACAATTTGATTCAAAATTGTTTGATTGATTTTCCTCTGTGAGAGGCAAAATATTTCTACGGCTCTCCTTTATATTTGAAAATCTTTACCTGATAAGCATTGATCGATTTTTGATCCGAAGTTATCCGTGAAATTTTCTCAAAATTTAATGCCAGTTGCGGTTCTCTATTTTTCGCTGCTTTTGTTAGTGAAAATCCCTTAGACTCATACAAATCACAATACTGAAATTAGACAGAATTTTAGGTGTACCTGTTACAAGAATTATTTAAGAAAAAAAAAAAACGACTCTAGAAATTATAAAATGTTATTAAATGTGTCACTAAGAGCTCAGAGAGCAGTCGAAGTTGATATAAAAAAAACAAAAAGTCCTGAAATGAATGATAAACTGCTGATAATATGCGGATAGCAAAAAAAAAAAAAACTATGTGCATGCTAAAAATTGTAGTAATGTATATTGTAGTAATGCTTTACTAGTTGTTCTACAAACAACAAATTTTATTTTACCCATCTCAGAAACAATAGATCCTCTTCAGTTATCCTTCACACAAGGCAAATTCACTCAAATATCAAAGTTGAAATGGTGAATTATGATACTAAAATCTCACCATATTCATCACAATCATCGGAATATACAATTATCTACTGACCTCATCATGACCAGCAGCCAACAGATATTTGCCCTGTTCTGAATCTCCCAATAATACACAATCCATATTCATTGTTGCATACGGATCGGTTTCCAATGAGTTTGTAACTTCCGTTACCAGCGGTAACCGTTCACTTGCTTCTGGCAAATCTTTTGATGCAACTTCCAATGATTTTGAGTCGAACGAAAGTAGCAGAGTCTACAAAAAATAATACTTCCACATCGTTCATTCAGATTTTTTGAATTGTTTATCCATATCATAGACAATCAGTTTTAGATCACAATTAAAAGAGATTTCGACTCAAAATGCTCACAACTAAGAAACTGAATTCTCAACTGATTCTCTAGTTCATTCTACAAAGCACTTAATTTGAAGATCAATTCGGATGTATCTGACGCAGTATACGTCTAATGTGGCCAGTTTATGTGGTAATTCAGTTTCATATGACTTTTGAAGGAATCTTATACATCCTACAGAAATATTTCATGTAAGTGATGAGAAAGACGTAAATGAGTCAACAATGAGAAAAGAAACAAACTTGAATGTTATTCGGTACACCAGTTTTAGATGCTCCTCCACCACCACCAAGTAGAATGTGCCTACTACCAACAATCTGGACACAATAGGCCGGTAAGGAGCAACGAGCAATGATTGGAGGCCTATCGTTCGATGTAACATTCCCCATCGAATCAACACAACCTGGCTAACCACTGTAAATTCAAATTCAGTAAAACTTCGTAGCAAATGACGACCTTCGATACATACGGAAGTCACGCTTTCTTCTCAGGACACTTTATTTTGAAGTTGTTTTGACAGTATCAATGAAAAATTACTGTTTGTATTCGAAAGCTAAAGAAATACTTTTGGATCAAAATGGCAATTCTTAGCTTAAAACAACAAACAATAGTTTGTTTTGAAAATTTTTTTGAAAGTTTTGCAAGTTTTAAAAATTTTTGAAAATCTTATCTTTGAAAATTTTGATTTTTATTTCTGATTAATCACAGTAAAATGATGTAATATGAAAGTTTTCTTTATCAAAACATAGTATCAGCACGATTACATTGTTAGTTTTCACAACAATACTAATAATGATAAAGACCAAAGTTCACAGTTTACAATTTTTCCTTCGTAATGATCGCGATATTATTAATTTAATGTTAGGTAGGAATTCTTTCCAAAAATAATTATGTTTTTAAATTGGCTGTGTTTTGAAATTCATTTGCCTTGCACTTTGCTTTTCTTCTTTTTGCAATTGTTTAGCCAAAACACTCAAATTTTGTTGCCAACTAATGAGCTAACTGATAATTTTACTGACTTTATGAATTTACTGACTAATGAGTTCACTGAGCTAATGAGCTAACTGATTTTTTGAATTTCTTCAAAATTATTCATCAACCATAATTGTAATTTCCTATGTAGATGTAAAACTAATAAGACGTAACAAGCATAAAATGCTGTACAGAAAGTTGAAATAACAATGAAAATCAATTCACTGAATTTGAATGAAATCAGAAAAAAAATGTGATCTCTCTCCGAACAAAATTTCAGACCAAATATATGCGGAATTCCAAGTAATATCCATTAAAGAAGGCTAATATCATGAAATCAAAACGATATCGAGTAGCATGCAAGAGATTTAATTGGATCCTGGTGAATGCAAAAGAATTATTTTGAAAATATCTTGAAATTAATTAAAGTCTTCTCTTTTAGCTAAGAGAAATGCGGCATGTACATACAAATAGTTATATTAAAACATAGTTCTAAAAACTTTTTTGTATAGCACAAGACTGTAACAGTAATACCGGGTATAACATTTCAAACGTTGAAACCACTAAACTCATAATTTGATTTAAAAAATAAAAAATTTGAATAGGAAATTGGAACACTTCAAAATAAGGGATTTTTTGAGCATAGCAAATATAAATCGTTGTACATGTGATATCACGCTACATAGTTTCCGTCATTGGAAACATCGAAGTGGGCGTTTTGAGGAACGTGATCCCCCACCAGACAAGTCTGAAGGAACGTGATCCCCTACCAAACAAGTCTAAATACAACTATATGGATTGTGATTTAAATCTCAGCAAACTTCATGAGACCTGCCAGCAGCCGAAGCAAACCGACTGGCTAACAAACAGTAAATTCACATTGTGCATAGCTTAACCTTTTTAGAACTAAATCCTTGAGCTTTCAGAAATAGAACTACTTTCAAGAGAGATAATGCAGTGTTTCATCCACCGGCCAAAAACATAAATAGCCAGATTCACTTAGGGATTGTACTAAGGATTTCTTATACAGATAAGCACCTTCAAGGCAGAAAAGTTCGATTGGCTACTTTTAATTTTTTCCCTCAAAGAAGAATAGAAGCACTTTCCACCGTAATCACATTTTCCAACTGCTATTGTTTTCTTTTTTAAAGTGAATTTTATCATAAAGAAATCAAACTTTACACTGCATTTGTTCATAAAACTTCTGCATATTTCAGTAATCCGAACTCAAAAAAACTTTTATGGATAACAATAAGCAGAAAATACAGAGAGCAACTGAAGGAACTTTAAAAAAACAAAATTCATTTGAGCATGAAAATTTTTGTGATAGCCAGGCTACAATGTTCACACCTCTTGTATATTTTCAGAAAGTCAAATTTAATCTGATAATTTGTTGGAGAGATTCCAGTTTGATAACTTATGAAATGTTCGACATAAGCTTTAAATACTTTGAATATTCTGGAGATTGTTTGAAGATACGAATTTTTCGCTGTATTTGTTTCGATGTATCCTGATAAATATTCCTTGCATCACGACTCATTTCCTGAAGCATTGAAAACTTCAAGATTTTTCAAATAAACAAGAAATCTATCAAATTCAAATAAACTGCAAGCGCAAAAAATTCAAAGCGTATAAAACTCTACGATTAACTTTTCAGAACACACAGGAAGAGCTACTAATGATTTAATCTAACGGAACGAAAGCATCAATCGAAAGGTCCTTGCCTCATAATCATCGCCATGTTTCTCTATCATGTAAACACAAAATTCAATATCTCGAGCTAGCAAACGATAACTGCGTCCTTGTTTCTGCCGTATTTCTTCTTCCTCAGCTTCTTTTTCCAAAGCAGCAATCACCTTTGCCATTTTCTCATTACTGGCTGATTTCTATAAATTTCCGAAAGTTTTGAAGAATTTAGATCAAGAGCTCAATTATAAAGATAGTTTGAATAATTCAAGGCACGTTCACGATCCTCCTAATAACTACAATTATTTTTTGAAATCGGATATACTATCTGAGTTTATGTCATCAACTTAGCGTTCGAATTTCCTTCAAAAATTTGCAACAAAATAATAAAATAATATACACTGAATAAAGCGATATTATGCTAAGAAAACTCACGGTTTTTAGCATCTGAGATTTAACTGAACCGTACAGTTTTGCTTCGTCAATTTCCATTTCTTCACAATGGTTGCTCTACAAAAAAATGCACCGTTATATAGATGAAACATGATAAAATGTACAAAGATTGAATATTTTCATTGCAAAATCAATAACTTTAAAATTTATGAAATGTGCCTTATGAGGAATAAAAAAAAACAAATTAAATCTTCAATTACACTATTACGAAAAGAAGAATTACAATGCTTGAAGGTAAAGGAAACAATTTGTTTGAGTCATAAGCAAGTCCCATCGCTTTCATGTTCTGCTTGATTGTAGCATTCTTGTCCCAAGCTATGCGCATTTGTTTACTGTAATTTGTTCAATAAATATACAGGAAAACAATCTAATGGGTATATCTAATGGGAAACGAAATAAAGTAATTTTTACTACTTTGTAGGAAGGTTCACAAAGGTACTACAATATTGAGAATACATGAATGACATCAGAAAGCAATGTGCTATCAATAAAAACAAAAGTGTTACTGAAGCAAAAAAAAAAAAAAACTAATTGGCAACCTGTAAGGCTTGTTTCAAAATTAGGCCTAAATTCAATCTAAAATATGGAGATAGTTTTTAGAGGATAAAGAAAATCACGCTATTTCACAAAAACAAAATTACTCTTAAAAAAAAAAGTTTTGCAATCAGGAAAAGAAATGAAAAGAACTGCTTATTTTATATTAAATTATCTTACAAAACCAAATTACCAAGTTATGTCATCCATTGCTTTTTGTCTTTTCACTGCTTTTTTTTTTGCAGCAACCAAACTTTTACTGTAATTAATACGTCGGCGACCTTTTCTTCTTCCATGTTTCACTGATCTCATCGTGCCTCTTTTCAATCTAAATTTAATTATTTAATAAGAATAATAAATTTGTTTTTAAATGATTTTTTTTCTCAATCATTCTTTCATTTCTTCTTATTCATACTTAGAGAAATCATCCAACGATATGATCTTCCTATTCTTCATTCCTTATCCTATCAGAAACATCTAGTATCCCCTTCAATCTCCAATGTCATCAATTACAGGTGCAAAAAAATTGCAATCCAGGCTGGTCGGAAAATGAAATGCGTTATGATGTATCGACGCATCGTGAAAACGTATGTTGCAGTTCTGAGACGTGAAGATGAAGGACGTAAAGTTTGAAGGACGTGAAGAAGCAAAAACAATGAGGGAGGATGAGAAACGTTTGACGGAAGAGGAACGATTACGTAGGATTGTTTTCAACGCTATCATTACTTTGTCAGAATGTGTCATCGAAGAAACACTGCAAAAAATGGTATTTTGTATTTGTTACCAAAATTATTCTCTCATATTCTGTCTATGCAAAGTTAAGAATGCTAACTTGTAGCTGAATAGTTTGGATCAAAGTAGTTGGATGGAAGTGGTCGAAGAACGTTATCTCGGTCGAATTTGTGGTTTCCCACTCTGTAATAATGCTGTAGAAGTGAAGAATTCTCAAAAGTATCGAATCGATTTAAAAAATAAAAAGGTAAGTGGTTTTTTTTTGGTTCTTTCAATAAAAGCTTTGCATAGTTATAATACCATTTAAGATTTAGTGCGAACTTTTGTCATTCATCTTTGACTAATAAGCATTTATCATTTATCAGTAATTTTTTTTTTGATGCATTTACTTCTTAATGCTTCATCTTTTGTTATATGTTGTTTCTTTAAATTATAATTTTTAAATCAAAAATAATTACTGATAAATAGAAGAATCTACTTATCCATCTGTATGGTAGAAATAGACGTAAGGTCGTAGAAGCTAAATAAAGACACTTATATTGATAACGGAGAAAATATTATGTGTCAATGATAACATAGCTGAAAAAATTACTTACAAATCTCAGTGGATTTTTTAAGTCTCACATCAAATTTTTCCTGCAGGTGTTTGAAAGGTCCGCTGAAATTGATAAATTTTGTTGCCAAGATTGTTTTTTACGTTCTGCTGCAATAAGGGCACAGCTAGAAGTGGAACCATTATGGATAAGAGGCGATAAACGAGGTGATTTTAGACATTTGTGTGCGCATGATTTAGCATGGTTTAATTTTTTCTAAATTGAGAATTTCTTATTTCAGATGAATTGATTTCGAATTATATTTCATGATTAGTGTTTTATCAAATTCATTCAAAACAATTTAATTATTATTACTCTATAAACAACCGCTTGCATTGATAATTTTTAATATAATTAAAAAAATCAAATAATTTTAATAAATTCTTGTAAGGACTGCAGTAATCGGAGATTTTGATTGGAAATATAATTAGCTAATAGAAAAATGACTCAAACAATGCTGTACCGATAAAGCATATTTTTTTGTCAGTAAAATTATTTGATCTGAATGCTAGAAACATTAGACAACAGCAGCAGAACAGTGGTCAGTTTGAATTCATTGACGATCAAGCGCTGATAACATCACTTGAAATTTTGAAGGTAAGAACTTGACTTTATTTCCATGGTGCGAGGTCGCTTGTAGTTGTTATTTGGTTCTTAGTTGTTATTAATATAGTCATGAATACTATTGGCTTTTCCTACCCTTTAGGCATATTTTTCTTCACTTATATGCAAAAGTGTTCATTTACTCTGGTATGTACACAGCTGCATAGATTTGAAGGTGGTGAACACCTCAGATTTTGTGGTCTTCATAATCTTTGCAAACAATCAATATTGTTAATTATTAGTCCAGAAAAAAAGCTTAAAGATTGCAGTTAAATGAAAGTAAAAGTGCTGCTTTTGTGTCTGTCATTCCGGGTTCTTACTCATTTGTCGCTGAATTATGATTTTATTGGTTTTTTATTCAGGTTGGTGATACCGCGGAATCTGATGAGGAGGATAATAATGATGAAGCCAATACGGATGAAGAAAAAAATGTTGATGAGGAGTTTTATAGTCTCTGTCGGTCTTATATGACAATGGGACCTACATTTTCTAGCAGTGAAGAATCTACAGTTGTACCCGCAGTTAAAAGAGATAAAATTGTCACGAAAATGGAGGTAAAAATAGTTCGTCACATTTTTTGGAGTTAGAATATTTTAAAGGTAAAGAAGATCTAATTCTTTAATTTATACTGTTCGTTTGGCGTACTCGTGATCCTTCTAAATTTCAGGAGAAAAAGGAGAATAAGCAGCTTTCTAAAAGTGAAAAACTGGCTGGCATACGGAACAAATATCATCAGAATAAACTCAGACGGCCCCCAGAAATAATTGAAGCTAAACCATTTAGTTTACAGCTTAGTAATAAAGTTACGAGGGACTTCTGTGATAACTTTCGGAGAACGCTGTCGTAAGTATACTTTCTCTCTAACGTAAATTTTGATATTATCTAAATAAGTTCAATTTTCAGTCTACGTGAATTTTTTGGTCACTTGCTTTTTACTTTAGATTAATGTAAAAGTAATTAGACTGCATTTTTCCACTTTTTGAGTGAATGGTGTGGTCCTGAAACGATCTGTTACTTGCAATATCGCCGCAGAATGAATTTACGGGATAATGAAGATGGAATAGTTGCTGGAGCAAGATCCATCATTGCCCATTTTTATGCAGGTGATCGAGCAATTAACAAAGAGATTGGGGAAGATATGTTCCTTCCCCCAATTGATAATGTCGATCAAGCAAAACAACGGATTTCGGTGCTAACTGAATTACTAAAGCCAAGGTAAGCTCATATCCATATTATTTTTCTCTTTTTTTAGGTGTTATACAGCTGATTGCTTTACTGACTGCTCTAAAAAAGGAGCAGAATGTTGTGATTAATCTCAACAACGAAGTTTAATTTGTAAAACATGAAAGGAATCGTTTCAAAAAAGCTGTCATATATGTGACAATACTTTTACCTTTTCTCTTCGCTGATTTCTTTATCATCGTCATCAACAGTGAAGGCAATGAATTCTTTTTCTAGTTGTATTTTTGAGTTTGGATCCATTTTTGCTTATACGAAGAATCACTTCGCTGATCCACCACCATTTCATTCAAATTTTGGTACTATTGGGCAAATAAGAGTCAAATTTCCAATTTTCCTGTTACATATTGGGAAATTTTTGCTCTAAAAATCTCAAGATTGAAGACACTTGATGTGAAAAAAATATATAGTTTTATCAATTTTCCTACACTGCTTGTATTTTTATTTATAGCTGGCGAATTTTGGAGGGAATGTTAAATATAAATGGATGTGGACAACAGGCTCTGAAGATTATTTCCACATTTCGACTTTCAGCAGAAAATGTTGTTCTTGAAAGGAAGACATGCGACCTTGCGGTTGCTGTTATTTTCCGATTGTAAGTTTTCTCATTTTTAAATCAGTAACATACTTTTGGATGAATGACTTCTTTTATTTTATTAGAATTACATATTTTATGTTCAGAAATCTTGATGAATAATTTTATAAGAAATATTATTAATAATTTCGTTCGCTGTTAATGATTTCGTTCATTCTTGATGTATCTTAGTAATTTTACTAATAGTTTAGTAATACGTTCATTCTTCTCTTAGAATCTTAATTCAAGCAGTAGCAAATTTTAGGCTGGCTTATTGTGATACATCTTTGATGGATTTCTACTCATCTGGTGACACTGCCGTGACAGTGTCACCTAAATTCATGCAATACTTGGAACGGATAGGATGTGATGCGAAGTGCTATTTTGAAATCCTTTCTTCTGTTATAAATAAATTGGATTGAACGTATGTGTCACATATTTCATGTATAATAATACGCATATATATATATATATACCATATGCAGCAATAAGTTCAAGATATATGTCAATTTTTTAAAATTTGTTTGCCGACTATGTTTATTTCCTAATGTTTCAAGTAAAAAATTTCTGCTTTTCATACTCCAGTTACTGTTACGCGAAAAAAGACAAAAAACAGAAAAAAAAAAGACACAAGACACAATCATCCTGGCATCTTTAAAAGCAAGATTAAATTTTTAGTGGTGCAAGCACATTAAACATTCCGAGCGGAAATTTCGTGACTTCTAATAATTACAGTTTTCCAATTCCTCCATATTTTTTGGATTATGTGAAAATTGCTATAATAAATTTTTCGTTGGTTTTTCAGGATAGAAGTAATTTTTTCAGTTTTCAGTGAAGTGATCATAATAAAATTGATCTCAATTTACTTACCACATACAATGGTTATCAGTTCCACTTTTTATTTCCCTATTTGATTTTTTGAGATGAACTTTTAAAAAAAAAAAAAAAAAAAAAAAAAAAAAAAAAAAAAAAAAAAAAAAAATA
>JARVGP010000514.1:0-39279 GCA_029876185.1 Mansonella ozzardi | reverse complement strand
CCAATTTTAAATTTAAAAATTTATTAAAAACCAAATTTTTTTCCCTAAATAAAAAAATTAAAAGGTAAATCAAAAAAAAAAAAAAAAAAAAAAAAAAAAAAGAAAAATGAAATGAAAGAAATAAACAACAAAGTCATAAATCCAAAATTTTCAAATGACGCAAATAGCGTTTCCGACAAAATTACACTTTTAAAATGCTTCGTTTTTTTTTTTGTTTTATGGTTAAAGGCTTAAATGATGACTGACCTGTATAAATATTTAGGCTAATAAAACGCTTAGTTAGATTTTAAGCAGCTAAATAAATAATAACAAATGATCAGTGAAATGAGAGAAGTACAATTTCCTTATGAATAATTAATCACACTCAATACTTTTAAGCATTTTTAACCAAAAAGCAAAACTTTCATTCATCATCATTCTATTTTATTTTTCGCTCATAATCAATTCCCGTTATTCTCCTTAAAATACTAATCAAGTCAAGATCATTTATTTTACAAAAAAATTTTTTCAACTATTAAATATTCATTTTTACACTTTTTTTCTAATCCCTCCTTTATATTATTGATTTCAAGCACTGACTTTAAGGAAATTGTATTTCCCTCATTTCACTTATCGTTTGTTACCATTTACCAGTTGCTCAAAAGCAAACTATGCAATTTATTAGCTTAAATATTTATAGAGGTCAACATTTAAGCTTTTAATCGTAAAAAAAAAAAAAAAAAACGAAGCCTTTTAAAAGTATAATTTTGTTGGAAATAAACTTCTCAAGCATTAGTTTTGCAATTAATAAATTAACAATCAATCAACAAATAAATCAGATTAGATCAAATCAAAAACAATAACTGTACTCTATATATCTCTTATATTTGTCAAAATTTAATATTTGAAATGACACAATTCTAAAAGATATTTTTGTTTTGTTTTTTTTCTTTTTTTTTTGAGAAACTTTCAATGAACGAATAAATGAAAAAAACAAAAATGAAAACTTTTAGAAAAATAAATTATATTTCAACTAAATTGTTTCTTTTCATTTTCTCATCAATAAAAAATTTCAATTTCAGAATTTATTTTGTTTTTGCAACTTCTCAAATTTTAAATCATTCTTTTAAATATATTTTTATAGTAGTAACAACAATAATAAAAAAACATAAGTTTTATTGACCAGTTGGTCAGTTTTTTAAAAAAAACGAATGACAAGCATTGTCATATTTCATTTAAAATTCATTTCGTTTTTTTTTTTCACTCTTTTTTGCTACTAATTTATTAACATTATAAATTGATAAATCTTATTGTAAGAATAAATATCCAATTAAAAAAAAAAAAGAAAAAAAAACAGGAAACAAAATATATTATAAAAGTTTTCTTTCATGACAAAGAAAAAAATTGTCATTATTCTCTTCTTCTCGAATTTATCATATAAATTTATCCGTTCATTCGTTTATATTTGTTGTTTCATTGTTCTCAATTCATTAGTTAACATATTTCTCATTAATCTATCAACATTTTTCATTTGTGAAGTCAGTTGTTAGCTAAAATGATAAATACAATGAATGATGAGCAAAACCAAAAGAAACTGTTTAACAGGCGAAAGACTGTGTTTGTGGTTATGTAATTTGTGAAAGAAAAATGAGAACAAAACTCAGACAAACTCTTTTTCAAAAGTTTAAAAATAAAATTTTAAACTGCTCACACTGATTTTATTTAATATTCAGTTTTAAATCACTTTTAAAACTGTATCAATATTTTTTTTTATCTTCTTAATTAGCAGTCATATTTCATTGATCATAATTCAATTTATCGGTAGTCAAATTTAGAAATTTTTCAATTTTTTTTTATTTATGTATATATATATGTATACTACTATGTAGTACAAACAAACTGTAACGAAAAAATCAAAGTACTAACAAATAATGGATCAGTACTAGATTATTCGCTCACTTGTCATAATATAACGTTCATAATTATTGATGACTTATGATGAAGATGATTTATTATATTATGGTATATTTATATTTCATGATGAGAAAAAATATTTGAACAAAATTATGAAATATGATAAAAAAAATTTCCCAAAGCTGAAATATGACAACAACAACAACAACAACAAAACATCTGTTGCTCAACGATAATGGATGATTTTTTTTCGTACAAATTAATTAAGTCGTGAGATGATCGATGTAATCTTACCTACACTTGATATGACATATTCAGATTCTTATCTTATCCCTACACCATTTTTCACCTTCATTTCTTCATTCTTTTTCCGATTTCCGATCTATTTTTATGATCGGTAAATTACCGAATGCAATAATATACTAAATTGTTCTCATCATACTGTACAATCACTACACAATCAATAGAAACTATAAAATAACTTTCCAGTCAAATTATTTTTTTAACTATTCCAATAATAGTACAATTGTTTCATGAGAAAAAAAGTTTTTCCACTTCATTCACACCAAAATACTATCTTAAAAAAAAAGGCAATTGAAAATTGAAATTAAACTACGAAAAAAAAATTTCTCTTTTTAGCAAAAACGAAAATAGTTACAGTAAGAAATAACATATTTACAGTAGGAAATAATCTTTTGAAAATATAAAGTGGATTAACATATTGATAATCCCTATAATCATTTACTCAACTTATAAATATTTTTTCATTGAATTAATAAGTGATGTTATTATGCTACAGTGTCTTTTGTGATATATCAAAGAATTTTTTTCCTCACTATATTTTATAGAATTTTTTTAGGTAGAAATACTGAAAAATTAAATTAAACAAATGAAATATTATTGAGATTTTTTAATCTTTAAGAAATAATTTTTTCTCATTATCTTTAACATTAAGCCAATACTCAATTTCTTTTTTCCTTTCATTCTTTTTAAATTTCAAAAAAAATTCGTCAAAAAATTTCAAAGAAAGAAATAAAAAAAATTTTTTAGAAAAAAACAGATATAACTTTATTATAAAATCAATAAAATTAAAATAAATTATAAGATAAAATCAATCCAATTTTTTCTTATTATGTTTCCTTTGTTTAGGTTTTTTCTTAGTTTTAAATTTTACAAAAATTAATTTACATTATAAAAATCCTTCATACCCTCATATATTTGTTTGTAATAAATGGAACTGATTGATAGAGAAATAAAGAAGTTATTAAAATAAACTTCCGTTATTAGAAGTGGTCAGTGAACGATAACTAGGGTAGATTGGTTCCATGATGGCTGAGAAGATATTTTCAAGGGGAGAAGAAAAGACATCCTCATTCGATCATTTTTTTTCATTTTTCTTTAATAACAACTGCTATTACTGTTACTATTACTCTCTTACTTCTCAATGTTAAGTTTAGGGAAAAAATTTTGTAAAGACTGTAAAGATTTTTATCATAATCCTAAGTCTTTTACAATCATATAAATATTAGAATTATCAATAAAATACCAAAAAATAAATGAATAATCAAGATTCGCAACACCTGGTATCACCAAAATACTGCTCTCTTTTTCTATGTCGAGAAAAAGTTTTTAAATTATTTAATTTCAAATTTTAACACATAATTCATAAAAAATTATGAAATATAAAATTAAAAAGACAAAAAAGTCGATATTCAGTAGGATTCTAATACTAATAAAAATTCTTAATATATAGAAATTATTCAAGTGAAATTGATTTCAGTCATTTCAAAGTAACTGAAATGATTGAAATAGGTTGTAATAATCCATAATGGTATTATTATTTCGGTATTTTTTACATTTTATATCCCATTATTAATTGATCATTTAATTTCGATTAATCAAGCAAAATTTTGTTTAAAAAAAATCAATTTAAAAAAAAAAACTTTAAAAGACTTTAAATAAATTTAAAAATTTATTTAATAAATTAATTAAGCTAAACAAATTGATAGAAATTAGATAATTCGTAGAAATTCTATGCAAAATATTGTTACTAATTTTTTTTTACTGTTATTATGCATCTGACAAAACAACGATAAAACAGAAGAAGCGTTCAAAAAAATGAACATTTTTCGTAATAATTCATTTCAAAAACATCCCAGAAACAAATCAATCAATTAAACCAAATAAGCTATCGTTTATCTAATTTTAGCGAATAAAATTGCAGCCAATAAAAACTGCTGTCTTAACTTTTACTAATAAACTTTTTTTAGAATTCTTTTTAGTGAAAAATACAAATCTCATCAATTTTTTATCAATGTGTTAAGAAATGTTAGAAAGAAATGATAAAAAAAAATTTTTATGAAATGTTTAATATCTGTCTATTCAATAATGTTTCTGTTGGAGTGAAAAAAAAATCAATAATCTATTTTTAATTAAAGTTGCTTAATTTTTTTGAAGTATTATATAAAACAGATGTTTAAAGTATGTTAATGATAAAATAAAACTGTCGTACCTGAGTTGCCGTAGCATATGCAAAGCATTTTTGTATTGTTTCTTTTGCATTAACATCAACAATGCATCAGTATTTGGTTCAAGTGTTACGTTTGTTATACTACCATTTTCCATACCATGTATTGTATCCGGAATACTTGCTAATAAGCATCTATGCAAGCATAACACTTCGGCTGATATATTAGCATTCTAAAATAAAATTATTATATCAATTTATTATTAATTCACACATTATAATTTCAATTATCTTATAGTCTATGATCATTTCTCAGAAACAATTACTATTCTCGAAATTTAATTATCTGATGATTTCTCAAAAACAATCACCATTTTCAAAATTTAATTATAATTATGAAAGGTTTATTTCCATTCAGTCAATGAACTTATCGTATTAATTCCATAATTTATAAGTAACATAAAAAAATTTCCGATTAATTATTTCTTCATATCTATATTGTGGCAATTTTGTAGAAAGTTCAATCAGTGTTCCATTTCGTTAAAATTCCTTTTGAATTTTGCATTGTAATTAAAAAGAAATTTTTTTTCGTCCCCATGAACATTGTTACATTCCATTTCCAGAATATATCTTAAATAATTTCTCGATACTTTTTTACTTCAAACCAGAATTAACTTCTGGATGATTTTCCATAAATTTCTCATTCTCAACTCTCTCTTTCAAAATACGTAATAGTAACGCTAATTATTTCTACTAATTTCTTTTTGAAACTTTTCATATTTCATTAAATTTAAATTTTAGGATGACAAAAAATAATTATTATTTGTTTACAATTATATATATCTGTAAGTTGTTACATTTAATTTGCATATTTCTTGTTAATTCATAAATTTTAATGTTTAATTAGGAAAAAAAAAAGGATAGTGGAAAAGTGACGAGAAAACAATTGTGATATTAATTTTCAATTAATTTTTTTCAGCTATATGAATTATAATTACGATTAGAAGTACTAATCCTGTTATTCTGCAATCATTCCAACTAAAATTGTACGGTACCAATTAAATGTAATGTTTTGAACAGATTGATAACGAGTAAAGTTATAACGATGGAATGAATGACTTACTGTCATCAATCATAATATCCATCCACAACAAAATTAACAGTAATGTTGATAACCATATAATTATACACAGAGAGACAAAAAAAAAAAAAACGAAAATGGAGGACCATATAATAAAAAAAATTTGCAAATGAATTCTCTATATCTGATTTTATTAATTTTTAAAAATATTTTGATAAAAATATAAGTAAAAAATAAATGCAGGGAAAAAAGAAAATTAATAAATTAATTTGAAATTGCGAGAAGAAAATAAAAAATAATATTTGTTCATTTTCATTTCTTTTACTTATTCAATAAAAATTACTGCAATCATTTTTAAGCAGGAATTAAATATCTACTTTATTCCATTTTACTTCAAATGTTATCAAACACACTGCATAAAAATATTTCGCTATTTTCTAAATACATTTCGCAGTATTAAATGTCTTAAATAAAGTATCGAAAAATAACTGATTAATGATTTAAATTTTTGTTACACAATTAATTAATGATTTAAAATTTTACTTCGTTCTATTATTACACAAATGAATAAAAAAAGTGTAACTCCAAAATGAGCATAAAAATATATAAATATGATGAAATTTTACATCTAGTAAAAAAAAAAAACAAAATCCTTTTCCAACAATTGAAATTCTGGAAAAATATTTCAAGTAAAAATTATCAACTGGAAAAAAAAGACTTTAGTAAAATTTTAGTTACTTACAAGTTAATTTCAGTCATAATAATAAAGCTAAATTTTAGTTACTGTACAAAAATCTATAGCCCTAAATAACTTTTGCATTCTTTTAACATTTTGTATTGTTTCATTTTGCTATATCAATAGTTATAAAAAAAAATGGTATTACCATATCTAAATAAAAATATTTCATTCGTTTTACCGTATATTTTCTCATTTCACTTCTCTTTCCCTCGCTTGGAAAAAATTTCATTTCTAATAATTGTATTTGTATTAAACGAAAAAAAAACAATGATCTCATCATAAATTCATACCTTAAGAGACAAAAAAAAATTCCACAATGATCAATGAATAATAATTTGAAAAATGGATGCAGAGAAAAAGAGAATTAAAAAAAAAACAACGAAAACTGCGAAAGTTAAACGATTAAAATATGCCACATTATTAAAGGATAATTCTTTCAATGGATTTAACGAAAATTTCATTTTTTTCAAAAAAACAGCATTTATCCGAAAATGTGACAAAATCAACTTTTTAAATTCTCTTTTTCCTCTACATCCACACAGACGCACGCACACACACATACACACACACACACATCACATATCAATACAATGATTTCTAAAATACAGTAATCAAAGTTAATTTATTTTTACATAGAGAAAAAGGATCAAATTTGTTTAAGTTTCACTAAAATAGAAAATGAAAAATTCTAAAAAAAAGAAAAATTCAATTAATATTCTTTGCAAACTGCATCAATTATATGTATTGATAAAAATTCAAAATCATTATAAAAGAATATATTTCAAGTAGCCTTACTTATTAAAGTACTTCTGTATCAAATTTGAACAATAGCTAATGCTATCTACTACAGTAACTATTAAAGTAAAATAATGTTTAATCGGTGTATTAACGCTAAATTATGATACTTTTATACATATGACAATAATTATTAAAATTTTTTTGCAACTTTAACAAACAAGTAAGAATTTTAATTTTAATTCATTTCCATTTCCATAAATCAAAAACAATGGCAGTAAAATTTCTTTTACAGTAAGAATCAAAAAATCTATTGCAATTGATAAAATTGAATGAGTAATATAGAATACCTGACAATCAGACGTATTTACTATATTTTTTACCATTTCATCAAATTTATCCGTAATTTGTAACAGTTGAAAGAATAACTTGTGTACCGATCGACATAATTCTAAGTGCTGAAATAAAACATTTCTCTATTCCAAATGATATTTGAATCAAATAAAAGAAGATAATTAATTAACAACTCTGACGGCTGATAAGCTTAATAAATATATCACTTCCATAAATCATTTTTGTAAGCTTTCGGAACTTTAATTTATCCATTGAAGATATCATCAATATTTCGAGACTTATTAATTGTCTGTTATATTTCGATCGCTCTGATTGCTATAATACTTACAAGAGTACTATTACTTTAATTAAGGAAAAAATTTAGACTAAAAGTTATACAATTCAGTTATACCTAATAAAATATTCAATTATAACTAATAATACACCTGATTTGAAGTAACCGCTGATAAAGATGGGCCACCAATTAAGGCCAGTTTCATTGTTGCTTTTATTGCATTTAAAGCCTGAAAATTATCATATTTTAATGTATAATTTTTCTTGCAGTAATTTTTGCAGTGCAGTAATTTTCCAGTAATTTTTCCAATAACTTCAGTAATTTCCAATAATAATTTTTTACAGTAAAAATATAATGCCAAATGAAATAGTTTAATATCATTAATGTAAATTTTTTTAATTCATCTAAAACATTACTATCAATAATAATAAATTTGATTAATTAGTGAAAAGTAATTGGAAGCCAACTGTCATTATCATCCATTTACTTTATCAGTAATTGCTTAATATCACTAATGTTAATTTTTTAATTGATCTAAAACACTATATCAAAAATTATCACAGGTTATTCAACACAATGCTACTTCGTATAACCACTTTTATATTTGATCATAGCAATCGTATCATCGTATTATCAAGAAGGAGATATGGTTCTTATAAATAAACCATAGTAATTAGTTTGTACATAAAATTTTGACAAAAATTAAATTTTGTATTAATTTATTAACTTTACAAATTTAATTCATCAGACTTCATTAAATGAATATTATTTTCCTTTTTTTATGAATAATTAATTAGCAAATACTTTTCATCCTTTCTTTTTTTTCCAAATTTTTTTTCTGGATTATATCAAATAATCATTATTCGATTTAAGCTATCAAAAAAGTCCTATAACAAATCAACTAATTTCATACAGTAACTTATCTTTCCGCTAAATTAATCATAATTTAAATAAATTTTTCTCTTGGAAATTTTCTGCTCTTAACTTTTACAACGACATCATTAGGGGCATGATGATAATTCTACTAAAAGGTCTAAATGCTCAATGCATTCATTTTCGTGATATTTTTGGTAGCTTCAAAGAAAGCAATATAAAAACCAGGCAAAGGATGAAGACGAAATTGCTTTTCCGATCCATAAATGTTATGGATTGTTTCCCGTTCAATTTCATTCTTAATATGGCAAAAAGGAATCAAATAAGTGAGATGGAAGAAAATAGAGGACAGAATATATCCGGTAACTAACCCATACATCAGTAAAATTGTTGCTCCCATGCAAATTCTTAAATCGAAATATTTACGAACGACAAACATTAAAAGCAACGGCAAATTGAATGCTTGATCTATCTATTATCAAAAAATACTCTTTCTTCTTTTTCTGTCACTTTTAAATCTCTTAAAAGAAAAGTTAATATTCCTTTAAATTTTCAAATTTATTAAAATTTAACTGAACAAATGATTTATGCAAAAAAAAGTCTTAAAATGTAATTTTTTCTTCCTTTTCTTGATTAATAAAAGTTATTTATTAAGGTTACATTTTTTTTCTGTTAAAATTACAGCTCATGCTAAGGTAAGAAACAAAACTGAAAAATTTTCAAAAAAAAAAAAAGATTTCTTTTTTAAAAAAAATTTAAGAAACAAGAAATTTGAGCGAAAAGATGAACTGACAAAAAATCGATGCAAATATGAACAGATACTATTGAAATTTTTAACTATAATTTTGAAACTTCTGATTGCGATGCTGTGATCTTCAGTGATTTGATAAGAATTCATAAGAATACATTAGATTTAATTACTATTATCATATATTTAAAAATATAAATCATGATTCAGATATGGTTCAATCAAATGATCATATCATATCTAGAAGTAATTAACTTTTTATGGATAAATTCCATGCAGAATGTTTCCACATTCATTTCATTCTATATGATGTAAAATATATCATCAAAAAAACTATCAGTAAAATGAATCATGTAAAATTCTAGTCAAATATCATCTAAAATAAACTATGAAACAAAAATAACCAGGAAATCTTCCGGAAACATAATCTCATAAAGAGCATAAAAAGATATAGAATATTTAAAGTTTTTCTTATTACTTCAATAATTTGAATGATTATTGAGTTTGCTGTGCACTTTATAAATCATATAAAATTCTATATCTTTTTTTTTTATTTTCTCAAAATTTATCAAGAAGAATTAATTAAACAGTTAAAAATTTGTTTTAAAATTTAATTCAACGTAAAAATTTTTAAACTTAAAATAAGCAAGAAATGATTAACTATGATAGAGAATATTTGGTGGTAGGTGGATGAATTGGATAATTTCGATATTTTTAAAAGACATCATAAAACTTTATTGTATAGGCAATTTTTTAAATGAGCAGTATTAATAGTAGTAATATTAGTAATAGTCGTAGTAATAAGGATAAAGAAAGAAAGGAAAATCAACCAAAAATAAAACTTTTCTAAATCTCTTTACACTTTTCTGCATTTGTTTTTTTTTCCATTCTTGGCTTATTTAATTTCATTTTACAAATAACAAACATCTCTCAAATACTTACTCGAATGCATTGCTCTTTTCGTTCCACAAATGTCTCGTAATGTTCATGCAGTTCCAGTAATAAACATTTTTGCTGTGATAACATTTCAGTAGCACGTAACTGCAAAACATTTTAACAATAAAAGAGATAAATAACAAATAATAAAATAAAAAATGAATTGATATGATTACAATAAATACTGAAAGAATATTATCATTGCATAATTATAATGGTAGTAGTGGTAGTAGTAGCACAGTAGTAGTATTATTTTAAAATATTAAATTTAATTCTGCAAAGATTTCAAGAAATCACTTTATCTGCAATTTACAATGCAAATAGAAAATATATTATTAAAAATACAGTACTTTTTATTTTTCCTGTACTACTAACAAAAAACTTGACAGTTTTCTTTTTTTTTTTTTTTTGCAAATATTTTGTTTATTAATAATCTGTCAGAGAAAACTGAATATACAAAATGTTATCAACCAAATTTCCAACAGTTATAAATTTCAATAAATTTTTTTATTAAACATAAGAAAAAAAAACTGTAGTTGTTTTATAAATCCATTTATTAAATTTTTCAATTTAAATTAAATTTCGAAAATTTCTCTTATTTCAAGAACTCTTCCCTAAAATTTTTCATCAAAAAAAAAAAAATTAAATAAATTTAAATTATCATTTGAAAGAACAATTTTCATAATATATAAATGTTTTTAAAAAAAAATTGTTTGCTTTCTCATATCTGTGATAATGTTCTAGCAATGTGATGATGATAATTAGTAATCTAATCGCGGTAAGCTCTTCTTAATCGTCAAAAGTGTTTGATGTTTGCGTAATTGAAGTGTGCAATGCATGCTTTAAATGTATAGTGGGCAAGATTGCAAAATGCATGTTGGATTCAAATTTCACTTCTCTTTCTCTTCTTTTCTATTAAAATCATTAACAGATTGCTTTTTACATATCATATGATTCTAACTATAGAGAATTCGATGAATGATGATTAATGCTTAACCTCAGTGTTATTAGTGTTATTATTATTATTATATTATTATTTTAACAACTAACAATGATAATGATGAATATAGGGGACCAGTTATTTAGACTAATAAATATATATATTTAAATAGTAAAATCATTTTAGAAAATTATAATCAAATAAGTTATTAATTAATCAAATTCACAAACTATTAGGACACTCATTTCGGCCGAGGTATTTTTAATTACTTCGAAATAAAATTATATTTAAAAATTGAAATTAAATTGAATGAAGTTATGATAAGAAATTTTATTTATCGCTACTTCTAATGATAGTTTATCAAAGGATGAAATTAATCGCACATGTTGAGCTGTAACAAATAGAAATGGACAATCGAAAATTTTCAGAACAAGATCCAATGCCTCAGTGAGCTGAGCAGAAATTTCATGATGTGATGCTGAAAGTACTTGTGATGCATCTCGTAATATACCGGATAACTTCAAACAACATTCCTAAAAAAATTTTTTATAAAAATCAAAAAAACAATTTTTCGATTTAATATATTTTACTTTTTTTTACCTGCTTTTTCTGACAAAAAAATTCAACTCACTAAAGGATTTTTAAATTAATTTCAAATTCAAATTTAAAACTGGTTTCAATTTCAAATTTTCATACATTTTGATGAAATTCTTAAATAATACATATAAAGCCAAAAAAAAAATTTTTTTTTAAATATGATATCAAAAATTTAATTAACATTTGTTTCGTTAATTTGTATTTCGTTTCTTTTAGTAGCATAAAAGATATCAATAAAGATAAATTTGTAATTTGATAATGAGTAAGTAATATTTACTTAACTTCTTAATCAAAAAATAATGAGACAGTGAAACTGATATTGTCATTTTTTGAATGGATGGATGGATGAATGAGTTAGAGTCAAACAATTTACTATATGCTTTATTTGCTTAACACCAATTGGGTAAGATGAAATCGATAGAGTATTTCTCTTATTACTATTTTTGTAATGTGATATTACCTCCGAGAAATTATAAATGCCAGATTAAAAGTATTAAGCATTTTAGTCCAGAAATTTTTCATTTATTTAAGGGAATGAATAAATATGAAAAACCATGATTTTATTAAATTCATTTAAATAATTTTAATAACAAAATGAATCCAAACATATCTTCATAGTTACTACATACTTCACTCATAATTATTTAATTCTTATTTATAATTAAACTTCACGAATATTATTTTTCCAGGGTTAGCGAAATATCTGATGCATTAACCTAACATAACAACTCAAGCTTTGTAGTGCTGCAATTGATGAACTTAAAAATTATGAGACAATTTAATACATAAATACACATATATACATATCACGTAATCTTTCGTTTGGCTTATTATCCTAAGCCCAAGTAATTGAATTATCCGATCTTAAGATATTCATTTCTATAATTTTCTTACGCACACCAGTAACGAAAAAAGTTTCAATATAAAGGAAATTTTTAATCACAAATAGATTTTCTAGAAGATAACTTACTCGATAAAGTTGGGTAAAAAGTAAAGTTGTATGCGCCGTCAAATCACCACTTTCATCAACACCCAAATCCACTAAATTTGATAACCATTCGTGTTCACCCTTGAAAATTTTATATATACACAAACGCTGAGTAAATCATTTTCGCTGGCAAATAAAAAAAAATCGACTATCAATTAATTAATCAATTTTGATGTAAAATTTAGAAAATTCTTTTTCTAAAAAAAAAGCGCTCGGAAATACGACTAATTGTAAAAGCTGCAAAACTCACCTGGACTGAAGCATGATGATTACATTGTAGGAATAATGGTGATCGTTTCAGTGGTATATTTTCTACCGATGTTACCGAATTGCTACATCGAATAGATTCAGCTAACGATGATACATCTGCCATTCTATAAATTTTACAACAGCCATTAATTTTAGATTAATTCCAAAAAGTTAATAGTTTATGAGAACTTTGTGAAAGCATTTACCGAAGTTTTTCGTCATCAACAACAAATTCATCTTCCAATTCTTCGTCACAACTTTCTTCAGAAACAGTTTCGCTAAGAACTCCTGATTCAAGTGGTGTCTTTTCGCTTGATACATCCAATGAGTCGGAAGCTGCAATTCGAAAAATTCATAAAGCTATGAAAATGTGACTAAAAAAAAAAATCAACCTGCTGAAAATGGGCGTTGATCACCAGCAATTTCAGTAGATTCATCATCCTGATTCTGTTCTTCGACATCAATGTCAACTTTACTTATAGAATGTGGTCGCATGGTTGACAGCCAATTAAAACATGATTCTGCCGATTCAGATACTGTATCATGTTCCGCTTCCAAGAAATCAAACTCACTAAAATAAATGCTATCATTTAAATGGATATTGCATATTGCATTTCTAAAAGCCATATCTTAAATTCATCCTGTCCGAAAAAAATCTCAAATGTTTTCTTCTCAAAATTAAATTTAATTGCAAAAAATTGAATTACCGAAATACTCGAGGAAAAGAATCTGTAACTGATTGATCCGCTACCAATGATGATGCTGATTCACCATCATCCAAATGTGATTGTGAGATTTTCTCTGTTGAAGTGGAATTTGAATTCTGTGCTTTATGAGAAATATCATGCAATGACTGTGAGAAAATTATCGAAGCACTTTTTGGCAAACCAACACGAAGTCCAGAAGCATTCAGCAAACTGATCAAACGCTCTCGTACTTTTGTCTGTAAATTTAATTATAGTTTCGAAATTCCAATATAGTTAATAATATAACTAATAAATATAATAAATAATATATAAGTAACTGTAGCTAATGAATAACTGTGAATCTCAATATTTTCGAAATAGTTGGCAAATAGTGTGAAATTCTTCAACCTGATTACACATAGTATGCTTCCGTAACGATGCCGTTTCCGGAGTAATTTTACGCACAGTTGAGAGTGAAGATGTAAAGCAACCACGAAGTGGCACTTCAAACTGCAGTCCTTCCGGTCGTGTAACCTCATCTGATTCTGCTCCATCCTGAAATTAAAAACTAAAAAATTTCTTTTTAATGTTTTGGATACTCTGAATAACTCAATGATACCTATTATTGCATAATTCTGTATGTGCATGTGTGTGTGTATCTGTATGGATCATATTAACAACTAATAGATCGCATGATATAGAAATTTTAGTTATAAGAAATGAAAAATGAAAAAATTGGATGAGTCAAAATATTACAATAATTAAATTTTGTCTCAAAATAAATTTGTAATAATTAAATTTGGACTTAGTAAATTAGCAAATTTAAAAATCTTATAACTAAATTATTAAATAAATAAAAATACATATTAATTAATTCTATAATGTGATGTAGTTCAAAATTTATTTCTTTTTTTTTTTAAGTATAAGTATGTAACTGGAGCCATTATAATAATCTGTCTATTTCCTCAGATGATCCTTAAATATGTGTTATTCCTAAATTCTTCAGATTATTGCGCAAAAGAACAAAGGTTTCTCTAATCTTCCTCCTCTAATTACAGTGACTTCTGAGGAAAGAAATGAGTTAAAAAAAAAAAAGAAAAACATATGTTAATCGTATGGATACTTTTTTCAGGGTCATTTGAATCAAATACATAAAAAAAATAATAATTGAGATGATTCATACTGTAGGGATATGATCATCGATGACGACACTGTCATACTGTACAAAACATTTCAGAATTCTTGAAGCATCTTTCCAGTTTGGACCCTAAAATTACAAATTACATTCAATTATATTTTCATTTCGTTTTGCACACAAAATTGATGAGAAGCACAGGAATAATTGATTACAATATTAAGTCAATTTCAACTTAATTTCAGACTAAATTTATATTTCATTTCAAATATTCCATTTATAATTACAGTAAGAAGAATCAAACAATTCTTTCGAGTATTGTTCCCAAATAATTTTAGAAAAAAAAAAAATAAAATAAATAACCTGTAAATGCTTCGATGCAACTCGTATTACCTGAAAAGCAAAAAAATAAAAAAAATTAATGAAACTGTCAAAATTAAAATTTTTTTTTGTTTCCGAATTGCATTTTATTTTATTTTGTTTTTTTTTCTTTTTTTTATTCTATCAATGAGTAAATATATATATATACATATATATAAGGTCTTGATAATAATAAAAAGAGCATTTTCAAAACTAATTGGATGTTTTTATGAGTGATAATAAAACATTTATAACAACTGAGAAAATAGTCCACTGAAAAAGATGAAGGGCATTGTACCACCCATAACGAGTGGAAAATCACCGGGTAATTTCAGTTGCTTAATATTGCGGGTGAAAATCAAAGAGATAATTTTACGATAAAGAAATAAATATAAGTCCAGTGAAGAATCACAATATGTTGCTTGTATGGACTATCAAAATGACATTAAAATTTTACGGAATATCAGAAATTATCCAGCTGCATTGATATGTTGTATACAAGATAGTTGGTTTTGTTAAAATAAAATAGAGAAAGGAACAAGTTAAGAAATAAAATTTGCTACTACTACAGATGTCAATGATGATAGTAAAAGTTCGTGGGAATAATTCCATAAAAATTAACTTATTATAAATTATTTCCAAATGACTTACAAAGCAAGAAAAGGGAATAAAATAATTTTTCTTAATTTTTAAAATATCTGATACTCTATTACAGTATTAGATAAATTAAAAACAAAGCAAGATATCATTGAGAAATAAATCCACAGTATCCACAACAATCTACAGTAGCATTAATTTTTTTTCATCTATCATTTCATCCGCTATTTTTTTAAAACTTTTTTTCTTTTAATTAATTTATGAAATTTGACTGAAATTCATAAGCACTGCCAATAATACATTAAAATGTTCATTTATGAATCAAAATTCCATTGTATATTTTAATCAGTAATATTATATATCAGTGATATATATGTATATAAACATACTATTTAAACACTTAATTACATGTACGTATAATTAAAACTATCATACGTTCATTTGAAGTAATCGGTAATTTTGTTCATTTTAACATTTTAAATGTATGCGGCCTTTTCGTTTGAATGTTTGAATGAAGTAATTCATTTGCTGACAGATGATGTCCTTCAAAACTATTATATATCTTGTGCACAAACAAAAGCATAAAAGGTGACAAAGGGAAACTATTATAAGGAACTTTTTGAAAAATCTGTCGTTTTAGAACATTAAATTGATGTGCAAAAGTATTTGAGATAAATCTTTAATTGGTGACGAAAATCACACACATACACACACATATATACATAAAGAGATATTACACGCATATAATTCTCAAACATTATAAAAATTTTTCAAGGATAGATTGTAATCGGCAATCTCTGAGATAAATTTTCAAAGGGAAACGATTATTTTAATGATGGCTCAAAATCAAATACGCATCAAACTGAAACATATGGCACAAAGATGAAAAACACGGTGCAAAAATAAGAGGAGGGAAAATGAAAAATTAAAAATTCAATTCATTACCAACAGGTGGTGCTACGTTTATTTTCCAAGCAGCACAGAATAACTACTAAATACCATTTTTATGCCTTTTTTGATAATGATTAATGCATTCATGTTGATAAATCAAATTGGTAAATTTCGTTTTTTTTTTAAAATAAAAATTTTAAAATACAACAATCATTTCAAAAGGGTATGAATTATTTATTTTTACTAGTTAAAAATAATACTTTATTTATTTCAATAATAAAAATTTCATCCTATCATTTCTTCGTTTATTTAATTTAATTATGTCCAATAAAAAATAATTAAAAAACTCAAATTTAAATTTAAAGTGATAAAAGTATACGATCACGTGATAATTTCTTATTTAATAAGAAATATCTACTTCCTCCCACATTTATTTTCAGAGTTCTTTTAAAATATTCATTAAAGGCATTCATTAGAAAATATGTGATATATGGAAAATCCAATCATCATATGAAGAATAAAAAAAAAGATCAAATAATTAAGTGATGTCAGAGCTTCATCAATTTCAATTGATCTTTTTTGTTTAATGAAAAAAATTCTATGCCATAAATAGTTTTAGAACTAAAAAAAAAAAAAACTTAAATAATTTAGATAGAAATCTGGAAAAATTGAACTTTGAATTGTGAGTATTGGAAATAACATTTAGCATAATAATAATATATGTAAAACTATTTTAACTAAGTCTTTGAATAATTACAAATCTTAATCGTAAATTCATTTTGCTTTAATCACTTTGCTATTATTCTCTATCACAAAATTTTCTATCAAGATAAACATTTTCATTTCATATTCTAAAATTATGTGATCACACACACAAATGATCCTTTTTTTATTCCTAAGAATAATCATTAAACACATACGCATAAACGTAACAGTATGTAAGTAATACGTATGCAATCATAAGATACAAATGGAAAAAATTGGAATTAGAAAAATAATTACCTGAGCATTTAGAGATGTTGATGAACATTGTGATAAATCAGCATTACAAGCCAGTAAGTACAAGCAAGTAAGTATATAAGTATACAGTGATGCTATACTTCTTTCCAACATCTGCAAAATAGATTATTGTGTGCAAATAGTATAACTAATTGTTGCAATAAAATCTATACTTTTGCTAATTTAATTTAATTGAAATTTACTTCTTTTAATCCTATCAGTGATTTAAGCAGTATTTCAGTATTTCGTTAAAACATTATCTGATTATCCATGACTTTCACTTTTCTTTTACTGTTATTGCATGCATCATTTTAATTTTTATTACTATATCTCATTTTCAATAAATTTTTTTAAAAGCGAATCAGTGTATCAGTGTTTGTTAAAATAAAAGACAAACTTTATTTTTACTTCCAAACAGTTTAATTAATTAATTCAGCTCTATTTCTAATTTAGTTTTTAAATAAATTAAACATTTGCTTTTTCATTAGTGTTTATCTTTTCATGCTCACGAAGTATTTTTATTTATTTTCAATATATTTAATCATCGTGTTCAAAATATACTGTGCTCGCATATTTTTAAAATCAATTTTAAAAGTCTTAAAATTTATACTTATTACTTAGCGAAACAGATTATTACGACATTTTCAGAAATTTAAATCTCTTACATGGTCTTCTTCTACTTTATTCCATCATTAATGTTGCAAACCTTTTTTTAACCTTTACAGTAATCTTATAATTCTAACAATATTAAAGCTAATTGATTGAATTGATGAAATTTTTTTTTTTTTTTGTTTCATTCTTCGTTTTAATGACTTTATATGATACAGAAAATTACTATACATTTCCCACGAAATGCTATAATTAAAAGATGAAATGAAAGGTAATTCAGCAATAGCAATAATGTCATATGAATTTCCAATCATTTCCATTCTTTCCTCACTATTCTGATTTCTCTGGGGAAACCCGGTCATAACAAAGAATAGGAATATGCCGATAATTGTTTTATGACAATATTCGAGATAATTGAGCATCATGGAATTGCAATTGATCATAATAATGATTTATGTCACTTCTGTCTGTCGATGATTACAACCATTTCATTCCAAATCAGTCTCAATCCTAATCTCATATTATTATTATTAGCAATTCTCAAACAGAATTTTCCAAAATCATGCAGTATACCGCCATGAAGGCTATCAAAAAATGTGACCTTTCGGTCGGTGACATCATAAAATCATGCATATTAATATATCTTCTTCTCGTATCTTTCATATTAAATATGCATGACATTTGTTAATGATTCATGGTACCATGTATCTGTATTAATACATATACCTATCGGTCACCGATAATATGTCATGCAGTCATCAATTTGATGATATGCAAATAATCTAACCCAAAAAAGTAACAAAATTAACAATATCCTAATGATGATATTTAGTATTTAATATCAAAATCATCAAATGTAAATAATACTTAAAAATTGTAGAAGAGATATATAATATCTGTTTTGCAGTTTTGAATTTTAAATATTTAATTTTCTTTGAATTTATAAATAAATTTCAATGCTAATCTTTCAAAATCAAGCAATAAAGAAAAATTTAAATCCATCCTGTCCCTATTATTGACCATGATGGACCGGAAAAATATGCAGAATTATTACGGTGTTCAGAAATCACATAAACATTATCAGTCAGACCCAAATAAGTTGTATCTCAGAAGCAAAAATGAAGAGAATTACTACCTCAGCGAGAAGAACGAAAAGTTGAGTGTGATCCGGCGCTAAACCATCACACATATATTTGAATACACATTTTGCCCATTGGAAACGATCACGCGAAAAAGAACATTCGGCGTATTTATACATCATCTAAAATTAAATCAAGTAAAAAAATACCTTAACCAAAATAAAATTGAAATAAAATTAGATGGAATAGAAAAATATCAGCGAAGTAAGTGACCAAATGAATGAGTGATGAAAAAAAAAATAAGGCTTGATTACTGATTAGTAAAATGAATTGATGGATAATACAAATTTATCAGATAAGAACCTACAGAAGATAAATGAGAAAGCGGATTATCAAGTGACTGTTCTTCTGTATCAATTATTCGTTCCGAAAGAAACTGAAATTATTTCAAATGATAAAATATCCGTACTTTATAATAAAAACTATCAAATAAGATCGAAGCGGAGAGTGAACTGATAAAAAATAATTGATTTTTAATTAATTAAAGTTACTCTCCGAAAAAACCGTGCAATAATACCATTATCAAGAAATAATGTAGTGAATTCTCATGTTGCTATAATGTTTAGTATTCCTAATATTTTCCTGAGATATTGAATTATGAATTATCGATTCATAACTACTGAATTTTCAATAATAATTAAATGGACAAGAAATCATCTCAATGGGTTTTAAAATTTTAATTGAAATATCTCTAACAATTTTTGAATATAGCATGAAAGATTGATCCTTTCGCTAATTATAATAGCAATGAAAATTTCAAAAATAAAAACAATTACTAGCTATGAAATGCAATGTAATGTTCACATTCGGTGATATTCTATGGTCAGAAAATTTCCAAAAAAAAAGTGGCTAACATACTTCAGCTAACTTTCTGGTAATCGATAAGCAGAGTAGTGTGGGTGTGTCAAAATTAAGTAAAAGTAATGGCATGGATGATGTAATTAATAAAGGAATCAGATTGCATGGTCCCATTGCTGGTTCATCAATCACATCCAGACATTTTAGCAGCAATGATAGGGATAGCTCGTAAGCTGACTGTATCGTTGTACCTGGAAATTGCATAATGTACAAAATTGAATCAATCGAAAAATGCTATTACCAGAATGTAATAATTATCATGATATATAAGTGATCAAGATAAGCTGTATCTTAACTTCTTAATCCTAATTCAATCCAGTTTAAAACATAAATAATGGTAATCGGATAATTCAGGTTTAGGGTATTATTTATAACATAAAAAACAACGTATGAAACCTTCTCTTATTTCTTTCCTTCTGCATTCTGATTATTTTTTATTCATAGTATTTAATTATCTTATGTTAAATTATAAAAAAACTACAAAAATTTGTGCTTCCAAAAAAACGAAAATATATAGACCCAATTGATTTCAATACCAAACCCACTAATAATAGATCTGGTAAAACTTTCAAAAATAATCAAACATTCACAAATAAATTCACCTTTCATGATTAGGCCAGTGATACCACTATAATTTTTCCAATCCAACTGTGATACTGTTTTTGACAAACGCTGCAAGCATAATGCCTTATCTGAAGCCGCTGCATCAAAAACCTGCAAGAAAAAGAAAATGTGATTAAAAAAAAAAAACTGAATTTAAAAAAGATTAACAGATCATTCCACAGTCAATACTTATTAGCCTAGTAAATTTTTTTTACCAAATAATGCTATTACTCGAATAGTATGTGACCGAGTAACGTTACTTAATACAAAAAAGTAACATCGTTAGCCCACTAATTAACAATTAAATAATATTAGTAATGAATTGCTCAACAATTGAATCATAGCAGTATTCATAATTTACTAAAATGATGATAATTTATTAATTGACATAAATGGATAACCAAATTTGAATCGTGAACTGAGGTATTATGTATAAAAAGTATTACTAATGAATAGCAAAGAATTTAAAAACATAAATACTGACTGCAGAAACAGGGAATAGTTATGAGATTGATAAATCTAGTATTTTTTTTGTCGTAATTTATCAATATCAGCAATGTTAGCTTATGCTCAAGGAATTTGAAAGTCTCTCTTTCCAGTGATTCGGAATTATGCTTTCTCCTATACAACACTATGAAATATTAAAAATAACCTTATTCAACAGATGTAGTGCAAGAAGATATTCATTATCAGAATTTGATTCAAGCATTGCAACAGCAATTAGGAATAACCGACACAGTGTTGAAAAATCTTCTTCTCCGAAACCGGCATCTACAGTTTTCAGAGCTGTTGCACTTTTACTTCGACTTAAACATACTGGTACTTCTCGTTCATCAGTCACGAAAACCGAATGTCGCATGTCTGAACAGTATGTTCGGATTAACAGACTTTAAGAATGTGAAAAAATCAATCAATTTTTTCAAAAATTTTCGTTGTAAAAAAGTAAGAATTACAGTAGCTTTGTTAAAAGAACCTGAAACTCATTAAAACTTGATTAAATTAATATCAATATAATCCGATTTAAAAAATTTCTATAGTTATAAAAAAAATGATAGTAACAGACTATTCTGACATAAAATGAAATATGTTTTTAGAAGTTTTATGAAATAAAAGGAAAAAAAATTTAATGATTGATTAAGCAAAACAACTAGATCATTCGGATTTCAGCAGTTTAATCAGCTGCTAATGAAATGAAGATTTACGTAATATGAAGTTCCTTTTCTTTAAAAAATGAAGAGATATCATTTGCTAATTTTGGAAAGTGCAAAACTAGGATATTAGATTTTAATTACAAGCTGAATTAAAAGAAACCTTTCCGTTCATGAGTTGGTGAGAGAATAGTTGAAGTAACAGCATTTGAAATTTGATGAAGTACTGCAGGTGTATAGGATGTGGAGCGTGCATGAGTAGGACATTGTAGAATGTTTGATGCGTGGGGCACTAAAGCCAAATGCGAGACAGCTATTTGGAGACAAAGCATTATATCTGTTACGTGTGATTGTGTATCTTCATGCAGCTCACCAACCGTTTCTGCCAAACGTGATAAAATATTCGGAATCCATGGTGATGGTGACTGAAGATATAGAAAATTTTCGATTTCAAAACTTTTAAATTTTGAAAATTTTCCGTTCAAAATTTTTCATTATATATTCAGTGAGCAAACCTGACAGAGAGCCGAATTAATCTGGAAGCAACGACCAGCAATATGCCGATTTGAAGTTGACAATGCCATTCCCATTGATAACTGCGACCAACGCAATGCCAAACTTGGATTTGCATCAATTAAGAGTTCAGCTAGATGACGTACCATGCATCCTAGCTGTACCGCACTTTCAATCCGCCACTGTCGTGGTGTTACATCTTCGTTAACCCAAAGAGGCTTATCCATTCTAAAACTGGTAACAATTATGTAAAAATATGTTCAAAATTTGCGAAGAAAAAAGAATTTAAAATTTTAAAAGCAAGGTTTCAAAATAATAAGAAAAAAATACTCATAAACTCAATTAACTGAAATTGCAAAATATGTATAAAGCAAACAACGTTTGAACATTTTTTCCAATTATCTACTTAATAATAATTTTTTTGTTGAGAATTTTAACCGTAATTTCAAATATTGAATAACTTTCTAATGCTCTATATTGGAATATGAAATGAAGTGAAACTTCACATCTCAGATAATAGAAAACCATCATCGCCGATCATCTATTCCATTAACATTTTACGATATTAAGAAAAAAAATGATTTATTTCTAATTTATTTTCTGACAACTAAAATATCTGTAAAGTCGTATAAAAATTATAGCATAACTAACTTCTCAGACATACAACATATGAATGCTTGAATCAGATCGGATGTATTAAATGAAGAAGCATTATTGCTTAACAGCATTTGTTGATATTCATTCCGCTTTAATGCTGAAAAAGTTGGTGTTTCACCACGTGGAACACTATCCGCACGGCTGTCATCAGCACTCGATACGATGCTTATTTGATCCTCCCTATTAACCTAAAATCAAAATTTCAAAAAATGTAATTCAAAGAAATACTTAATATCATGAATGACTAGCGTCATACTACGACAAAAATGGAAAGACATGCAAAAATGACATTACATTACTGAAAAAAGCGCTCGATTTCGCTATCCCTGTATAGTTCAATCAATCAGCTAATAACTCTTTGGGTAATCACTCACGATTATACATGAATTTTTAGTTATAAGTTAGGTCAAGATGTTTAATTCGTAGGCAACAGTGGATAAGAAATGAGCTAAGTAATTACAGAATAATCATTAGCTATAATTGCTTTGACAAGCAAATAGTTTCAGAGAATTCTAGAAAAGCGGGATTCATTTGAAAAACTTTCAAATAGCTAGTATCATTAAATTTGCAAATATACTATACAAACCTGATTAATAAGTAAGATATTCGACAATTGTGAAGCAGAAACGATTCCATCAGATTGCAATAAAATAATATTAATGATAACTTGTCGTGAATGACGACATATTAATGGACGTAATGAATCCAATCCTAGGACAGCAATATGTAATAACAGTGGCATATGATCACACCAATCTTCTGATGAAGGGCACCATAACAAATCAGTAACATGAAACAATGCCAAATTGCTCCTAAAAATAAAAATTATCAATAAAACTCAAATTCATCAAATTACATTCAGATTTTGATTGGATAGAAATAATCATTGATTTGTTCACTAAAAACTAAACAGAAATGTTAGAATCGGGGTCTCCGAACAATCAATTCAAACCTATATGGTCAGTCGCTGATTCTGAAGCATATTAAATTGATGATAATAAAAAACAGTTTAACCTCGTAAATAGCAGTACTGGTTGAGTAGTAGGTGGCAGAAAAGATGACAGCTTCGAATAGTGTCCTCCATATGCTGGCATTGGTAAATCATGAATAACGGCAACAGTATCGTCATCTGATATGTTCATCTGAAAAAACAATCAGAACTAATATGTTCAAAAAAAAGAAAGATACAAATCGCAAAATTAGCATGAAATTTTAGAAAGAATCGATATTAGGCAATTCAAAGTAAAAATTCGGACCAGTTTAAGTTTAGAAAAAAAGAAAATTAATTAAATAAAGCCTATTACCGGATTTTTAATAAAAGTAAGTTCAAAAGGAAGCCGAAGAAATTACACTATAATGAAAATTTTGCCCATATCCAAAAAAAATCTATAATATACTTTAAAATACAAAAAAATGAAAACCTTCAATGGACCAGTTAGTTCCGATTCTTTAGTTTCTTGCATTTTTACTGCTACTTGCTTCTCATGTGTGTCTAAGATATTTTGGAATCGATAGAACGGTGGCATTTCACATCGTTCCAAATTTGTTTTAAATTGTTCGTTTACACAATCCATATCATTCATTAAGATTTTCAGCAAGCTGTGCGCACTTGAATCCATCAATAAGCAGCAAACACGCTTCGTCTAAATATATTTCAAATAGATGGTGAAGTAAATTGAATTAAATGACCAAAATTTACTTATTTCTTTAGCATACTGTTCATAAAACAAAATTTTTTTAACAACATAACTTAGGGTTCATATAACGACTGTTATAATATTGTGAATTCATTTTTCCAATTCGCAACTTCTATTTCATCTTCATAAGCTAGAAGTTACACTACTGGTTACTATTGTATCTGTTGCTTGAAAAATGGTAAAATGATAACGTACGTGTGGTAATAACAAATCAGGAGACAAGGAAGCCATCACAAACAAATAATTCACAATTATTGACAAATTTGCTGGATGTGATTTAGCTAACGTATTCCACAGCAATGAAATTTCTTTCATATGCTTATTAGATAATGTCACCGTTAAATAAAGGAGATTATTTAGGATCAGTTGTGTTGCTTCGATTGAACCCCATCCTGTCTTCACCGTATTATTTTCATTTGCTGTACTGTCTTCCTGAAAATAATCTTTATATTGCAGCTAATAACTCTTTGCCAGATAAGAGAACATATTCGAAAAATTCAAGGACAAAGTTCAGAATCTCTTTGACAGATAGCATCCACATCAGTCAACAATAACAATAAAAATAAATTAATATGATTTACTTGGGGATCTACAAGCTGAATATTTTCCAACCATGCAGATACTAGCGATAACATGGCACTCCTTCTGTTGCAGTTAGCACTTTCAACACGAAAGCAAACTTCTAAAATGTGTAATTTTAGGAATCTAAACCATCAAAACAATATTATGTTGAGGAAAAACGATTGGAATTCATCAACAATTCGCTCTGTACTATACTTTGAGAGAGAAAGACATAGCAACAAATTATTCGATTTACGCATCAATTAAGCTACTGACATTCTCAAAGAAGTTTTCAAAGATACATCGTATGAAGTCATTTTAAATCCATTTGAATTTCTAATATATATGTTTCATTATAAATCTTTGAGTAATGAAATTAGTAAGTTAGACTTTCTTTAAACCAAAAAACCTAAACTGATCTTGAATGTTTTGAAATTTGGGTGAAATAGATAGTGTACCTGAAAAAACAGACATTGTTATTTTGGGATACGTTTTTGCTAGCAAACGACAAATTTCGATTTGATTCGATGAGAAATTATGCAGATCGGTATGATTTGATATAGTCAATGAATCATCTAGAAACTGCCGTCGCAAAAGATGTAGAAGTTGCACTGCAGGTTCGGAGACACGTGCATCACTATCGCCTGCTAACATCTGATAAAGGACGAACAATGAATCGAACTCACAAGGATATTCCCTGAAAACTTTTTTGTTGAGCGGAAAAAATCCGATCTTCAACTATTGCAAACTCTTTCACCAATGTGTACATTTTTAAATTTTGTTTCAATTCGAATCGTATGCTCAACAAAGTGCAATATTGGTCAATCAAGCAATTCTAGAATCAATGAATGCTAGGAGCAAGTAAGCGGCAAAACACTGGAAAATAATCAAGTAGGCAATATCTTAAGTGATTAATTAGTTAAGTAATTAAGTAGACTTTCAGTTGAAACAGCTAGCAAGATTCGTTTATTTTTCTTCGTTTTTATAATATGACGCATTCAATTCTTCAGTACACTGAATGGATGATAGAATATTTTATATTTTAACTTACCGTCGAGAGAAAAGCATTACCAAAGAGCGGAAACTTTTTGCCGCTACATTAGCAGGTTTCGAATAGCAAATGTTAATTGTCCATTCAAGAAGTTGCGATGTTTCATCATTCAAATCAAGCATCGTACTCAATGTGGATTCGAACAATTTTTCGAGCTGCAATTGACAGTTTTCTTCTTTTAGATTAGCGATTATTCAAATAAACGGAAAGTTGACATAGTGCTAATTTAAGAAACTTTTGTTGAAAGAAAAAGCCGATCTTCAACTAATACAGAATTTATAATCAATGACTACATTTCTAAATATTCTTTCAATTTGAATCATAAGCTCAGTAATATGAAACACGGACTAAGCAATCGTATTTTCGTCTATATTTATTCGTATATTCAACTAATATAATTCATAATTAAGGATAGGATTCCTTAGTTCATATCTGTTCGATGACTAATCACCAATAAACTATAGAATTTTTCATATTTCAATTAAGAACCAACTAATTCACTGTGGGAAAATTTTACTTCTCTTATGTATTATTTCTCAATTTAAATTAAAAAGCAGTGGTTTGTAAAAATTTTCCGTTGAAAATGAAGATAAGCTTAAATTAATGAAATATTAAACTGCATTAAAAGAGAATTCTTTCCAACATAAGCTTCTTTACTATCCTTTATAAAGAGATCTTACCACAGGATTATTGGAATCAAGCAAAGCTTCCAGCCAGCCATACAGATAACCATCTTCTCCAATAGCTTTGACGGGTTCAAATATTGGACCGCAACATAATAAAGCACACATGGCTTCAATAGCTCGTTGCTCCACGTACGTTCCAAAGTTACCGTCGTATCTGGAAACAAACGCACTGTAATGAAGGAGAACCAAATTTCTTCAAGTTCAATTTTTTTTTCAATCCATTCTAAACTTCGATCTTCAAAACTAACTTTTTATCGCACGCAATGCTTCTACTACACCATGAAGTGAATAAGAAAAATAAATTCTGTTTCAAATTATTCCCCAACAGGTTTCGTCTTTTCTCTGCTGCAAAATACAATTGATATTTTCACAAACAAACACTTACCAATCACAAATCAACAAAAATTATCTAAGAAGAGACTCGATAAGAAAATAAATACCTAAAACATCGAAAAGTTTGACATACTTCTATGTATGGGTTTAAATCAAAAAGACTTTGACAGATCGTGCTGATGGAAGAAATATAAGAAATATATATATATATATATATATTTGTGCCTGTTATAATAACAAATTTGATTAATTAGAGAGCTTGTCATTATCATCCATTTACCCTATCAGTAAACTAATCTAAAATTACTGTAATAAAAAAAAGACATACGTGCGATACTGTTAATAATCATTGCCGTAGTTTTTGCAAAATGCAGTCGCAAATCTGTCAATAACAATATATCACGATCCTACAAATATTTATAAATAAGAAGATAAAATAATAATAGAATAAATGATAAGAAGCATACAAAATTTTTAACAATAATATTAAACTTTTAATGGTAAAAATTCAAGCATTATAAGTGTGATACGGCTGAAGTCGCTTTAACCATCGCACTTTCAAAAACATACCTAATACGCACAAAGTTATAATGTTGCGCAAAAGGATAAACCTGATCAGATTCTAAATTCTGCCGCATGAAATCCAAAAAGTCAACAAGGATAGAACAAAGTCCACTTTCAACATCAATACAACCTGAACATTGTAGTACACCCCGAAATGTTGCAACCTGAAAAAAACCTGTTTCGTTGCAATTTGATAAATAGATGGTAAAGACAGTAATTGGTTTATCCCATCTTTTTCTGAACTTTTAATGCTAAGTCAAATATTCTGTTCAGATTTGGAGTAAAAAATTTTGTAATGTCTTAAATATTATATTATAATGTATGAAAATTTTTATTTACTGTTCTTTAAATAATTCCCTATATCTTTCTTATATTCATACTTACATTCCATTTTCTTTCATTTGCTTTTAACAAGAGCTCCCTAATCACTATGCTTTCTGAGCTAGTCTTTCTATAGCATATATCTTATAGCTCTTCTAATTTTGAAATTAATTACTCCAATTCTAACTATAAACGTCTTTTTAAGTTCCATTCACATTATTCATTCACAAACTGATAAAACAACAGGAAAAAAAATTTGACCTGAAGTATGCGGATTACTTGCAGTCGTAATAGATCCTTCCTTTTCTTTCTTCGAGCATTATTATCGTTTTTCCGATCCATCACTTCTCTTAAAAGTCCTTTCATCTCATCAAGAAGTGCTCTGCAAACCAAGTAAATACATACAGGTCAAGTTGGAAAAAAAGGTGAAAATTTTTCAGGAAGAAAGGGAAAATATTTCATATCCTGTGAAATTGGTCATACATCACAAAATTCATTATATTTTTGTGAGAGAAACAGCAAACTGCCATAAAATCGCTCACAGACTGATGATTACACCAACTAATTATACTAATAAATAGTTCAATCCATTGCATACAGATAAACAAAACCAATGCATCTTAAATTTTGTTCAAATATTTTGAACAGTAACTCAAATGCCAGAGGATTTGTTGATCCAATGCCCAATACGACACTATCACGCATATCAGTCATATGTTCCCAACGCAACATAGTTACAACTTTTGCGAAAAATGAAGCATTCATTGCAGCAGATGATCGCGATGCACGAACGGATGGTGCCAAAGAACGAAACACATCATTATCCATCCTAAATGAATATTAAATGAAAATAATCTAAGATCAAATTTCTTAAATTAAAAATGCATCAAGAAAACCAGAAATTTTATTAAATACAATTTAAGTTTCGTAAAAAAACTTCTAAAAAAACGAAAAAAAACTTCAGTCAATTCATAAAAATTCAATCAAGACTTAATTCAGAATAGCAAAAAACAAAAATTTTCATTTCACAGAATATCCCTGAGATTCTCAATTTCATTAGTCGTGAAAAGTTTAGCATCACTGAAATGTTCTGAATTCATGCATATTGCAACTGAGAAATTTCTTTTATAACATTGTTAAAATATTGGCAATCCGATGTTAGTAAAATTAAGTAAAATGAACTGCGGAACTGCTAAACTGCTACTGCGATTATTTTAAACGAGATCTATTAAAGGCTATTTTTGAAAATATGATGATGGCATACCAACATAACTGCCAGGAACAATTCAAAACGTGGAAACAATGGTAATATATAAACAATTTTTTTCCATCTTCCCCATTTTGGATATGTAGAAATTTTATTAAAAAATTAAACTCACGACGAAGTGGGTGAAAATCCTCGGCTATGACTAGTAGCATAATCAGAATGCGGTGGTGCCAATGCACAAGCCATTACAAGATACTTCTGCCATAGTGACAAATAACTGTCTTGACCAAGTGATTCCCCACATAACGGCGAAGATGTTGCTTTACTTTTTGACGATCGTAGTAAAGACGCTCGATTTTCATTTTGTGGATTACTGCAAAAAAAAAAATCTAAATTTTTTTAGAAATATTTTGGCCATTTTCCAAACATTTATAAAGGAACTTCAACAATTTTCTGTAATCTACACTGATTTATTTACGGACGGTCGATTTATAAAAAAAATGGATCCATGTTATGTCATCTCTACAGACACGGACGTGGGGATATTATTTAGTTTATGCATTTTTCAAGCTATTAATAGAATTGCTTAGTTGACTCTATTCTAAGTGCGAGGAATTTCGAAAAATGTGGTTAATTTTCCATATCTCTTTTCCATTCAATATCTCCTATCCAACCCCTAAAAAAAAAAATTACCAGCCGATACGAAGCAAATAACTTATATGTATTTAAACATCCAAATATAACATACTTGGGATCCACAAAACTAATGCATGCATTGAGCCGAGTTTGTACTACAGGCCAGGCATGGAAAACGGCTGTTGGACATTGCGTTAAAAGAAAACGATGTTCACAGTAACCAGAAAGCGCAGAAGCCCATGGATCCCATCGAAAATATTCATTACCCCTATCATTATTCACCTGTAATTATCTGCAATTACCATTAAATACAGAATTTAGAACATTACTAAATAAGTCACATGTGACAGATATTAAATATTCTTTTAACTTATCACTGATATTTCATTACTAAATTGGATAGGTTAGAGCAAAAGAAAAAAAAAACTTTAAGGAAAACCAAGTATAAATTATAGTATCGCAGAATTGTTAGACTTAAGTAAACAACTTAAAGCACTAAGGAATGATCAGAAAATGGTTGATATTTGGCGTTTTTCTTCCATAATTAACATATACTCACCTGTTTCATTTTATTATTCTAATCAATTAGAACACTGTATCAATAGAACAAACTAACGTACCAAACAGTTATCTGTTTCAATTGATGCAATTTTATCCGAAACCGAGGAAAAATCATGATTCCATGATTGCTGCAAATAAAAATATAAATTTAAAAGAGAAAAAGTTTCTTAAAAAACAAGTTGATTAATCTGAAAATTTTGTAGTTAACTTTCATCTTACAAATTTAGTAAAAAACATATAGAAAATAAAGACTACCCTTTCACAGAGCGGAACATGCTCGATGTATTTATTAATCACATAAGGCGTTGCACTATCCAACACCTCAATCACTGGTGTATCATGCTGTTGCGATGTCACAAGCGTTAGTAAATACCGCACCTAAACCCTTATTACAGATGAAATAATAATAAGTTCCAATATCTAAATTTTTCATACAATTATTCCAAAAGTGACTTGAAAAGTTCGACCCTAATGTATGCCTGCCTACAACAAATTTTCCTCCTTTTTACAAGTTGCTACAAGAAACTTTTTCAAACTTTAATAACCTCTTTCAAAATATTTATTGAAATTTTTCTAGATTGTGTCCTGTACTGACACATCATTGCAAGAGCAAAACCTTCCACTGCATGTAATGCAATAGCAATTGAATTTGTTAACATCGGCGAAATCTGCATCCTGAAACAGAAAGAACTTTAATATTTCTCGAATTCACTTTACCGTCATGACTCCATCGTATGGCTCATAATTCATCTCCAACATTGTGACCTCCCCAGCTTGTATTAAGTAAAAATATTGCTAACTTCGCTAACGATAATTCTATTATATTGAATAGTAATATGTTGTATATCTAAATCCATCATACAATTTTTTGAAAAGTAATTTACCTCAGAGGATTAATGAAATAATTATCGCGCTCAGAGCCACCGTTCATTTCACGTTTCTTTTCCATATATGCAGCTGTTTTCCACGTAAACAATAATTGGTATAAAAGTCGTAAAAATGAATCAAGTAAAAGTGGATATGTATCCTGCAAAAACATCATTAAATTCAGTAAAAATTAAGTACTGAAAAAGGAAACTATTACTTAAAGAGCTCTCAGTTAACCATTAACAATAAATCGAATTTTGTTCCATAGCCATAACTTATCATTTTTGAAATCATGTTGACTACAAGATAGAGTAATGGGATTATGTTTCTTTCAAACTTTATATTTTCTACAGAGAAAAGCATTAGAATGACAGAAAAAAATACATAAATTCTTAAACAGTATTCGAAGAGTGAATAAAAAATAAAAGATGTCTTACAGAGAACTGAGTGCTCATGTAGCTAAGGAAGGAATGGATAATATCTTCACGCCAATCTGAACATTCGCTCATAAGTGCTTGCAATGTTTGTGCTGCATGCATTCGTAGTTCTTCATCAATGTGCACATTCATTCGTACTAACAGTTCGACAAGCTCCTAAATACAATCAAAAAATACATGCACCATTTTTAAGAATGAAATAGAACTTGTGAAGATAATGTAAAAAGTTACAATTTAATCCATATGCTGTAATAAGCGGAAAGTTAATGAAATGAAGACAAATTATAGCAATATCAAAAATTAAAAAACTTTAATTGGTCAAAAAAAACTTAAAAAGAGCTAATTGATCTTCCTACAATTATCATACGAAAAAGCTTGTATGATTTCAGATGTCCTGTAGAAAACTCAAACAAAGACAACAAACCGAGTGACTCATTGACTCCGGAAGAAGACGAGGAATCGCTGCAATACATGTACGATATAGATCCAACTTAGGTTTTACATCACCTCTGAAATCTAAGTAAAGCTGTAAATCAAGAACAGTTGGAGCTAAATCACATAGAAAATTTCTCAAGTTTAATACTACTTCTTCAATATTCCAACTCACGTTAACAACTCTTCTGGTTCTTTTCCTCGAGCATGTGCGGCAGTCATCATTAATGGCTTCCCAACCTACAAGAGTTTAAGCTTCTATAAATTATCCTGTTACACAGATCAAGTGACTATTAAATGGAATATATAATTCCTAATCGCTATTTAAATTTCAACTTTAAATTAAAGCAAGTTAATTAAGTAACTAAGTATCAAATTGAATACCAGTTGTATCCATGTTGCAAAAGAAGTAAATCTGAATGTGTTACCAGTAAAAAGCTATTATGGAACGATTCGAACTAAATATGGATTAGAAAACATACCTGTGAATCTAATGCTCTTAAAATTGAATCGAAAGCTCGTCTACATGGTGCATAGTATAGCTCAATACCTATAGAACGAGCAATTTCTGCTGTCAAAGGACGCGAAATATATGTTTTCTTCAACCTTTGGGAAGAACTTGGAGCTAAAACATACATTTTATTTTAAAAAATGGCAAAGCAGAATTGAAGCAGCAAAAAAAGATGAAATATAATTCATCATCAATTATCTTTCTTTACCCATTGAACGTGGCATATCAGGTGGGCCTTCCTTCTGTTGCAGACTATTCGCTATAACCATCAATGCCCGTATTCCTATATTCATACGTTCGGGATAGATTGAACTCTTCAGTACGCTATGCGCTCTGTTGCAACCCAACAAATCAAATATTATTTCCTGAAAAGTTAGAGAATCAATAAGCTATCTAAAGAAATTATAATCTGCACTTCCTTAACAAAATCGACAACAAGCACATTTAATGATGCAATATTTTCAAAATAGGAACAATATGAAATTCATGCCCGATCAAAACTGTTCCAGACATGCGCTAAAATCCAGTAGTGCATGTTATAACAGAGGAAAAAGTATAAAGATACCAATAATGGAAAACGTACCTAGATTAAAACTAGGAAACTGTAAGCTTATCTAACATACCCTGAAAGCAAAATCAAGCTTTTGCTGCGCTATAAAATGAATAATTTTGACGAAGATATTCAACGGTGCATCACGCGGTACCACAGCTCGATTACCCTTTGGAAATAATGAATTACAAATTGATTCCAGTCTATTTCGTGTAGTCGTATTACCTTCACAATTATTTCGTATTACATATACCCTACAAAATAAATATTACTCCAATGAAAATTTTTTATCAGCCAATCAAATTCATTCCGAAAATTTAATATCAGATAACACTAAAAATAACATGTATCAATCTTATTAATTTAAAGAAAAAAAAAACAAGTAAAAATACCAGAGAAGACGATACAGCGATTCCAACGCAACTCTGGATACTTTTGGATCTTTGTTTTTCAAACTTGCCAATGTAGAATTAAGAAATTGCGCCCAATTCATTAAGAAAAATTTACTTTGACTAATACACAGTAGGCATGTTAGCAATGGATATGCTGCCTGAAATACACTTACTATTTCTTGCAAAAATATCTCAATATATAAAAGGATAAGTACAATAAAACCGACAGTGCTTAGGCTGCTGGTGAAAATAATAGGATACATTTAAATGATAATGGTATGTTCAAAGAAAAATTCTAAAACGAATAGACTCATTCTTACCATTTTATCGCGTTTCTTATTAACCAGCTCAAATGTAGGCGCATAAAGTTTATCAACAAATGATATTACTGCAGGTATATTTGCTTCTGTTTTGATTTGCTGAAAACTTATAAATGTTTAAATTTATGAAAGCATTACTAAGAAAATTGTTAAAAAGATATTAATTCCTATTGACATAACTGATTTAAATTCCCACGTACAGTATCGTATAACATATATTATGTAACTTGATAAATCTTCTTAACTTCGTATCTAACTTAACAAATATTGAATAGTAAAAAGTAATACTATTTTTCAAGCAGCCATCAAATTTTGAATAGATAAGGACTTTTATTTCGGGGTATTCAATTTAAATTTCGAAGCAAATACAACTAGTAAAAAAGTAGTTCAGTTAAAAACAAATAAACAAACTTACGGCTGCAACTGGAAGAAGAATCTCAACTAGCAATCCCGCAATCGCATGCTTGATATCTTTCTGTTTGACATCCAAATAGTACTGTCCAAGTTCATCTAGGAAACGTATACCAATTTCGAACTCCACGACGTCATTGGTCTAAAGAGAAACAGAAAAGAACTACATAATAATATCAAACTTAATTCATATTTGCATTTGAAAGCTCATCAATACATATAATTCATTTAATTTCAAACTCAGAAATTTAAAGTTATTTTACCTTTATTCTATAGAACTTCATTGCCATTAGCAATGCGATTATGGAGTTCGTACCAAATGGTGTCAATGGATTTTCTTTCCGCAGTTCATCCAGTGTATTAAGAAATGTACGTTGTATTAGAACAGCATGCGTTTGTGACAAAACACCAAGGACCTCGGCAAAACGTTCGGCTACTAGCAAATAATTGTTGTAATTTGCACCATAGGTTGAACTAAAAAATTAAATTCATAAAAGATATAAAATAATATGCTGAGAGGAAAAGATAAGAAATAGATTGACAGGAAATCGAATTAATGATAAATAATCTAATCAATAATCAGAAAGTATGAGAATATCATTCACATTTCAGCATAAAGTAGGATTGAACGTAACTTGAAACGTCAGAATTAGCGAGATCGTATATCCCATGCATACATCAAACTGAGTGCAACTTTGCTGAGTTGAACTTATCCAACAATTTATTTGCAATTTCAATATTACTAACTATTACTTTAGTTCCAATATTAACTTGTCATTTTTCGTCCATATTATCTCACGATTTCCTTCACATATAAATTCGTATTATCAAATTTGGCATTCTCCAGACCAATCTTTTTCTTTTCTACATTTCAAAAAAACGTACAGTTCACAATATGAAACTTCTTCAAATGCCAAAGCCACAATATATGATATGGAATTGTCGCAAATAGCAGGAAAAAAGTGTAGTTGCGGTAAAATCTCAATTAATACCATGCAGAATAGATAATTGATTGATAAGCGTTGCTCATTTGATTTTGCAATGTTTTCACTATAAGATTCAAAAACTGGTCAGCACAAAACATGGAAGAACTAAACAATTTAATTGTTTTAGATCATATAAAAATATTACTAGCTAAATTGATTAGCTAATGGGAAATAATAAGACTAAAAGTAAATTTCTACAATTAATAACAAAAACGGTGAACAAAATATAAAAATTTTATTTAAACGTATAAATTATAAAATTTACGAATAAGATTAAAAAATGAATTTCGGAGTTACTCTCTTGAAAAATTTCTACAGATGAAAATGTTACACCAGAACTACTTACTGAACAGTTTACCTTAGTTCCTCAAAATGTTCCAGTTGTTTTTTATGCCAAGTGATTAACGTTGCAAGAACTGATGGCAAACAATGTTCACAAAGCGTGTTCAAAACTTGCAGAAGATTTTCTACATATGTATTGTCGCCAATTTGAAATATTTTATTAATGTTACGTTCCTGTAACAAAAATGCAAGTTTTATACAGAAAATAACATGCAAAACAAATTGTCTTCGTTTTGTTATATCAAATGTCAAATATCAAATTGTCAAATTTTTGAGTAAAAATAATATCAAATTTTTTTTTTGTTTTCGTTTTTTTTTTTGGTTCCTTCGTTTTGTTTTCTACAATGAAGAAAATACAATCAAAAGTTCGTCGTAATAAACAATGCGCATCTAATCACATGGAAAAAAGTTAAGTGCCACTAACAAGAACTACGAAGAATAAAAAGTAGAAAATGTAGGATTCAAACTAGTAATGGATATATTATATCACAAAAGTAAAAGTTTGCGAAACTTAATCCAATTTATTCTTAAAAATATAAAGTAATAAGCAACCAGCACTTACGACGTCTCCATCTTCGATAGAATGAACTTTACGATCAAAAATGAAAAATAATTCTTGCAGTAACGATTTGACGGCAAAATGACCCGGTGGACACGAAAATTCAACACCAGTTATATTGACCACTTTCAATGAACCCCATGGTAATTCAGCCGCCACAATCCTATAAAAGAACTATTTAATTTTAAAATTCCAATTAAAATCAAAAGTATGAATGTTCAAGATATACTGTAAAAATTCCTAAATAATCATTGGGAAGATGTATCTGTTAACAGCATATACTGCAGGATGGTAATTAGTAGCGCATTACGTTAAGTAGTGTAAATGTTTATGTTGTTACGATAAATGTAAATGTATTTCTATCGCGTACATATAAAAATACGTAAATGTGACGTAAAAAGATCTGGATGGATATTTACAAGCGTGTGATATTAGATTTATAATGTAAAATATTCCATAATGTTAGACAGATTTATAAAGCAATATTTCTTTGATGCAATGACCATTTAAAAAATGAATCGAAATAAACCTGTGTCCTTCTATACCTCTTTATGTCATCTCATTACTTCCGTCTGTATTACAAAACATTAAAATGTGAAAGTGAAACTATTTACTAATAATTTCACATTTCACGTGAAATTATTTATCAGTGCTACATCATTTAATTAACTTTTCAGTTATACTCCATAAGTCTAAAAAATTTCAACTGTGAATACCATAATTTAATCTAGAATATCCGAGAGAAAGACCGGGGTAAACGACTCTTTTCTTTGTAATATCTAAGCACTAATAGAGAATAAAATGATTACGTATCAGCTGTGCCAATATGACTTGAAGTTGGATCACTACGACGTCTTAGAAGAGTTTTCGTGACCGTATCCTTATCTTCTTTCATTATCATTTAATTATCGACCAATGCTTCTGTCACAACGTACGAATATCGATTTATTGATTAGAACAACAACATTTTCATTTTCTGGAAAATTTTTCAATAAATTTTAATGAAATGAAAAAGCATAGAGAACATGTGTTACATATAACATGTTGTATTAAAGTATTGCGAGCATATTTCAATGTCATATGCTATATATTTTCAAAATTAAACATTAATAATAATAAATGTTTAATTTCGAAAAAAAAAAAAAAACATTTCAATATACTTAAGCAACATTCACACAGTTATACGTTTTATCATACCATTTCAATTTTTAACTATGTAAAACTTTAAAACTATGTTTTTGTTTTTCTTTCACGCACCTCAAAGTTGCACTCTATTTACTTAAATGATTCAACGAAAGAATAATTTAATTACTTGCAAATCGATGAAAAGTAATTAAAGTTTCTCCTCCTTTGTTACTTAAATTATTAATAGCTTCTATCAAATCTATTCATTCAATGCATTCCTACTATTTCTTCTTCTTAAAATCACACTGCAAAATGTTTGCAAAACATTAATTAGATTTAAGAACTTTTCTAACTTTACTACTAGAAAAAATTGATTACTATTTAGTTTGTCAAAAATGAAAATGAATAGATGACTGATGAGACAGTTTGTTTACATAAAGAACATCCGTTTAGGCCGTCAAATTTTGGCATTCGCTTTCTATTTTAATTTCTATTTTTAATTTTTTCAAGTAAGTTAGCGAGATTGGCAGATAGTTAGTAAGGATGGGAATTAAATGAAGTTTGTGTTATGTAAACATTCTCTGATACGGCATATGGCATTTCCAACTTTTCAAATTAGTTTTTATTAAATTTAATTAATGATAGAATTTTTTTTTGTTTAGCGAAATATTCATAATTGTAATTTTTATTATTTATTAGCGGTAGAACATTCTAACAGTGATTAAATTTTCATTTCCGGAATAGTCGAATTCTGATTGTTTTGCGATAGTTTTTCAATTTATTCATTATCGATCAGTATCTTGTTATTTACTTTCGTTTACTTACCCACAAATTTCGGTATCCGTGATCTCGATATGTTCTCTCATTTTCTAAATTAAATTTTTTTTTTCTTTTCAGAATGGAATTTAAGGATTATAATCATGCTTTAATTGACACTGTTCGTAATTCACCATATCTCTATGATCCATCCAATAAACATTACAAAAAAGGACGATCGAGAGTAGAGTTATGGGAGGAAGTGTCAAAGAAACTTCAAGCGATGGGCTATAAAACTACAGGTTATTACTGTTGCTGAATTGATAGCGAAACAGTGATTTTTTTTTTTGTTCTAATGGTTGGAATTGAAATAGAATTTTTTGGTACTGATATTCTAAGAAAATTAACCAAGATGTTAATTAATCAAGCAACGTATAATTTAATTCATATTTATATATGTTTAATCTTTTGTGATCATGTGGGATGAAAACTAATTGTGAGATTAGAACTTGTTGATCGAATAGTATTATTGCAATCATTTCGACATTTGCTATTGGTGGATGCTGAAATACTGGATACGCCGCAGTTTTTGTCATTGTTCAGCACCGAATCTGTTTTTGTAGAAAATAAAGAGCTTCTGTTCACTGTATTAGCAATTATAAATAGTGCAAATGTTGCAGGTGAGAAATGTCGTGAACGTTGGAACTGTTTGAAGGGACGATTTGTGAGAGAGCGAAATACGCTGAAAAAATTGCGATCAAACTCATTACCTTATGTTCCAAGATTTTCGTTTTATTCAGCAATGAAATTTGTAGAGCCTTTCTTGCCTGACTCGTTGCAGTTAGTTTTTTTTTTTTTTTTTTTTTTTTCTCATCAATTGTTATGCTGATATGTTTTAAAATAGC
>JARVGP010000513.1:0-39390 GCA_029876185.1 Mansonella ozzardi | reverse complement strand
ATAATAATAATAATAATAATAATAATAATAATAATAATAATAATAATAGCAATAAAAATAATAATAATAATAATAATAGCAATAAAAATAATAATGATAATAATAATTGCAATAAAAATAATAATAATAATACAACAAACATTCATTCCCAGTCAGTTTACCGAAAATGAAATTGTTTGAGTAGATTTTATCGAAAACGGCCATTAAAATTTTTAATTCCTTTTCATTCATTTTATCATCATCTCACCAAACTATATTTCCGTTTTAGACTTTTTCTTTTACATTTCTGTTTTGTCTTTTCTCTTTTCATTAAATTTTTTTTTCGAATGATATTTTCTTCACAATTTGTCCACTATATTTTGTAATTTTTTTTCATAATTTTAGCACTAATGTGGATGAGATTTAGAAAAAAAAATTCTTGGCTTATATAACCAGGCTATACAAATTTCAGCCAATAACAGAAGTAGGAAAAAAACAGATTCTGATTTGGCTTTGATGATTAAATGATGATAATCAGTATTGAATCGATACGATGACATTTAATTGGTAGTGAAATTCCTATCTGTATTAGTTTTTGAACATTTATGTGCGTGTATGTGCGTGTGTGTATGAGTGTGTGTATGTGTGTGTGTGGGCATTTTTTATTACATCATTTCATTTTATTTCAAAGTGTCGAAACGAAAAGCAGTGGAAATTTTTATCTTTTTCAATTTTTCTCAATTTCAAATTTTCAAGTCGTTTAAAAAATTTATTTATTGTGTATTTACAATATGGGTAACTATTTAAATGTATAGCAATAAAAATGTCACTCATTGTAGTTTAGTGAATATTTTAGCCTCATTTCTTCCTTCTGGCTCTAATGCTTATTACTTTATGTAAACATTTATGTTAGGTTCATTTGCTTATAATTTATTTGCTGTAATCAAAATATAATAATTACTATTTTTCAATAGTATTTTTCGATTTTTCAATATAAGTACTATTTCAATATATTATCAACATAACATTAGTATATATTGCAAATATTATCAATTATTAATTATTCATCAATACTTGTTTATCATTGATTTCCTTTTTTATTGAAATTTTGATTGAAATTATTTATGAGAATTGAAATTGTGACAAAAATTGGACAAATAAAATCGAAGGACATTTGAGCGCAATGAAGTGTCATTGTTAACACTATTCGTGGCACTGGACATTCCTCAGTGATGCATATTTCGCTTTGAGACTGATATTTCTAAATGCAACATATTTAACTTTCAGTGCTTAATTTCTAAGATATTAAAATTCATTGGAAAACTTAATTACTTTCCATTCATCATTTCTGTGATAAGTAATTCATCAAATTGTTGTGTATTGCTGTTGCTATGATCATTTCAAATGATGAGGCGAATATTAAAAATATTTCTACGAGAAAAAGAGAAGTAGAATTTGAAAAATGTATATTTAATACTGTAATCAATGGATCATTACCGTAATAATTGATCGTATAAAATAGATGTAATTTATTCATATGAAACTTATTTGACACCATTTTTATTTTTCGACGTAGCAATTTGTGCCAAATTTAGTGGAAAAATTGTAAAGTTTTTTCTCTCTTCTTTCTTTTTTGCATTGGTCTAATAAATCTTTTTTTCTTTTCAAATATCCGAAATAGCTTAGTTTTATATTTTTTCCTTCTTATTCATCCTTTCTATAATTCTCAAATTACGATGAATGGATATTATATACATACCATATTTAGTTTAAGCTTTTTTTCTTTTCTTTTTTTGCTTATTAATACTTTTTTTCTTACACTTTAAAAATGATACATATATGACAACAATTTACATATCGATGATTGATTTTGTGTCTTTTCAAATAACTTACATTCCAATACAAAAAATATTTTCCATTAAAAATATCTGTTAAAGAGGGAGAAAAAAATTTACGACATAAATTATATTTACAGTAAACCTATTATTTTTGTAAAAAAAGCTCAAAATAATACATGAAGTATTTACATAAACCTAAAATTTTTAAAAAAAGCTCAAAAAATATATAGCATATATTTCTCAGATAATTTATTTTGTTTAAAATTGCTATTTTTAATAATAACCTTTATTTTAAGTAAACTTATTAATTTCATTCCAAATTGATTTAATTTTTAGCAAAATCATAATGAATCCTCATATTTGTTGCTTTTTTCTCAAAACTTTTTTCTTAAAGTGTATATTTTACGTACTTTCCACGTATCTCATTTATTCAATACTTTTTCTTTTAAAGTGTCGTTTCATGCATTTTTTTACGTATAACATTCATTCAGTATTTGCTTCTTACGGTATACTTTGCAATGAAACAAAAATTTCAGTCAATTTTTCGCATGACAATTATTCACAATTCATGATAATTTTTTGCATAGTTAACGCATGACAATTAAAAGATTTGTAATTGTTGAATTCATTTACATTTTTTTACATGCTATCATCCATTTGAGGCTTTTAAAATGGTTTTTAGTCACTTAAATTTTGTTTTAAGCCAAAAAATGAATTCAATTAAGTAAGATTCCCCCAAAAGGCTTAATTAGTTTGTATAACAAATTACTTTTACATCTATCCAAGCTTACTACCACTTTAACTAATTAATTAACTACTAATTAAATTAAACTATTATGGTTTTGCATTCAATTGACAGCCAAATGAAAAGAGAGGAACAATTTCGCTCTGAATTTTCCCATCACTAAAAAAAGGACTAATTAAATTATGCTGTTAAATAAAAACAGAAGTGAAAGTGGTGTAAAACAAGAATTGTCAAAACTTTGGGAATCACTCCAAAAAAAAAAAAAAACTGTTTAAAAAAAAAAAAAAAAAAAAAAAAAATTTAACTTTTTTTTTTTTTTTTTTTTTTTTTTTAAATTTTCATTCAAAGATTTTCAAAATGCTCATTACTCAATGCCTCCCAACACTATTCTTGACCAGTGACCAATTTGGCATTTTTTTACTCATAACAGGAATCATAAGCCCAAAAATAATAAATTCTGCTAATTTGATAACAAAATTTTAATCAAAACATTTTGGTATATTAATTAAAATGAGAAAAAAAATACCTCCCCCTCTTGTTTCCATACACACTTACTGCATTGGCGTATATTTTAGTTTATGAGGTCCATCTATGATCCGTAAACGGACTATAATAGGTTGGCAAAAATAGTTCTAAAATTTAACTTAACGTTTCAAATGAATTTAAAAGTTTTCTCAGAGAGACAAATTATTTTAAAAAGGATTTCTTTTTATTTCGTACCGTTCTACATATAATTTTGTTAATTTGAACAAATTATAATTAAGTTGTTGAGCATGTAATTTCGACTGTATCTACATTGGTAGTATCTGGGACAGTGCGGGTGACAGTGATTTGTTATGTCATTTTTTGACCAGGCTACTCTTCTAGAAACAACAATATGCACTGAGAGCGATGAATGCAAATCTTAAGCAGCAATCCGAAATTTTAACTGTCTATTTTATTTAGAATTTTAGCATTTATTTCTGGAGCTTTTTTTTTCATTCTCTTATTTTTCATTATATTTATTTCATTCTTCTTTTTTTTTTTTTCAAAAATTTAGCTAACTAATTTTGAAAGTTGTTTTAACAAAAAATTTTTAAATTGTGAACAAATTTTTTTACTCAAAATTTTTAAAATTCTTCACGCAAAGATCTATGAAAATTTTCGTAAGCATTGTAAAAAAAGAAACAATGAATTGATCAATAATTGAGACCGATTAAGCCTTTTATTAAAGTTTTATCTAACTTTGAATAAAAATGACAATAATAATTAAGCATTGTAGTTATTTGAAAGATTAATGTTTCATTGTTTGGCCGTATTAAATTTCACCGACAATAGTCTTTAAACGTGTTTCCTCTATTTAGTCATTATTTTTCGTTTGTTTCTAGCTGTCATACGTTCGTACAATTTCTTGACCATTTCTCATTTTTTTTTTTTTTTTTTAAAATCTTCCCTACCCTTACACTCTTTTTAACATAATTATCATGTGATATTTTTGATTTTCGTTGTATTCTTTTTTGTTACCTACCACATCTCATCTCACTCCCAATGACCTTGCATAAATGTATGATTCAAAATGATCATTTTGCTTAACATTTGTAAAATTGTATGGTTTCCGTAAGAGAAATAAGCGATGATACTTTTATGACATCTTGTAAAATTATCATTTTCCATGAAATATTTAAATAAAATGGAAATTTTTTTTTTCTGTTTTTTACGTGCACAAAAATAATCATCGTTGATGTAAAAATAACTTTCACTTATATGTCATTTATTATTTAGTTGTAAATTGTGGAAAAAAAAAAAGAAAATACATATAATTTTATTGTTTAATAAAATTTTACAAATTCTCAATTATTAACATTAAGAAAAATTAATACAAGATAATATGCACGCATAGAGCTATATTTGTATTTTTTTTCTTTTGAAAAAAGGAAAAAAAATCCTTTGAATTTCATTTTCATTTTAGTATATATTAGTTTATGAATGATTAAATCTTTCTTGCTGATAAAATGTTCTTTCGCTAACGACATTTCATTTCATACATCCTTTCTTTTCTTTTCTTTTTTTTTTGTTCTTCTTTTATTGTTACAATTGTGTTATGTTTCCGGATCTGTAATACGGCGAAGATGAAGGTCATCGATTTGTGTCAGCGATAAAAGAAAGTGTTTATTGAATTTGAATATTTTGTTTTTTTTGTTTTTTTTTTTTTCCCCTAGATATATATAATTCAGATTATTCTCATGCTTGATATAATTTTGCCGTTAAATGTAAGATGTTAATGTTTAAGATGTTAGTGTTTTTGTATTATTGCATCAGTACTGTAGAATTTAAGAAATTGTTAGTATAATTTTAATGAATTTTATTTAATTATTTAAATATTTCAGATGCGTATCGATAAGCTATTTAATTATTCAAGTAATAAGATAAAATGCAGAATTGCGTCTGATATATTGCGATCAGCTCAGCGATCTTTCCAATATTTATTGTATTATATATGAAATTGTGAAATATAATTCCACTCAATTGTCGGTATAATAAAAGTATTTATCATTGCTTTCAAGTCGTAAAATTGTTTGTGTTATTTTTGAATTGCAAAAGTTTTTTGTGTTGTTTTGAAATCGTAAAGTTTAAAATATTTTCCTCGTTTTTTTTTTCCTTTTTAAATCAGTGTAAAGTGAGAAATGGAAAACATTATGGATTCTTTCGATCAACTTAGATGATTTGAATGATGATGATTTTTTTGTCATTCTTTCTTTCAGTATTTTTTCTCATTTGACTTATTGCATAAGGTTTCTTTATGATCGAAAATGATCAAATGGACTAAATTGTTTTAATTTTAATCAAATATTGTCATTTTTTAAATGAATGCATAATTAGTTCTTTCGGTCATTTTTGATCATTTTCAAATACTTGCTTTTAAAAATATTTTTTCCCATCTTTGTTTTCTTTTTTTTCATTTCTTTACAATTTAAATATTTGTAACTGCATTTAACGCTAGATTTTGACCCATATTTGGTGCAAGATTTATTTCATTTTAGAAATGGCATTCTATTACCATTATTGTATTCGACTGATTAATTTTAAAAAAAAAGCAAGTTATGAGTAATATCAGTCAGTTCTCTTTGAACATTTTATTTTCTTAGAAAAAAAAGAAAATATTTTATATATAATGTAACTTGTTTCTTTTAATTGCGCATATGTGCGCCAATATTTTTTTGTGTTATTTCAAAAATTTTTTTCGACATTTTGATAAAGAAAATTTTTTTCTTTGTTTTGGTAGCAATTATAATTAACAGTTATGAATGTTATGAATCGTTGAATTATATTCAATTTTTGAAAATGATGGAAGATACATTTATAAGGGTTATAAATTATCGCATTTTTGATTTCGAAAATTCTTTGTGATTTTTTATCTGCGTAAAATATGAATTGCCTTTTGTTTTTTTTTTCTCTTATATTTCAATTTTACTGTAAAAATTTCGAAAATGATACAATTAAAAGGAAGATTAATGTAATGAAGAAGGTAAGGTAGGAATGAAATCATTGAAACCAGTAATGTTGATGGATAAAAGGGGGGTGAGTAAAAATTTAATCTGTTAGTTGAATAACTCCTCTTATATTTCAAAATTGAATTATAGTTTTAAATTGAATAATAGCTTTAGCAGAGGAAAATGTTTATGCACTTTTGGTTCATTTGAAATATGAATTATATGTATATAATTCATATTCAATTATATATATATCTTGCATATAAGTTCATATTTAATTATATGTATATATAGTTTACAAATAAGACATATATAGTTTATATAAAATGTATTTATATATACTCCAATATATATATGACTGTTACTCTAATATATATAACTGAATATAAATTTATATATTATATTATATATATATATATATATATAATTATATATAATATATGTAACCATTACTCTTACGGAATAATTTTACAAATTTTTGATTTCCTTGCATAACTTTCAAATGTTTTAGTTGTTATGAGATGTCAGTAGTGAAGTTTAAATTGCATTTTTGCTTTTTGTTTTCTTTTATTTTTAACTATGAATTAATTTTTGTATTTTTTTTTTCTTCCAATTAGATTTTATCGTACCATTTTTTTGTCATATCGCTTTTGCTGCTTGTTTAGATTTCGCTTTTATTATTTTTACGAACCATTTTTTTTTTGTTTTATTTTTTTTCTAATTTTTTTCAGCCTTGTTTTCTTACAAGGATTTATATATATATATGAATGCAAAGTGTGATTATGAGTAAGATTATGCCACAGCGAAATACTTTACCACGACTGTGCACCCGTCGACGAAATGGAACACGAGCTTTGGAAAGTTTGAATACTGTTCCACATGGTTCACGAAGCAATCCACCAATTAGACGGGTATTATGTGAAAAATTTTTACCTTCCCAACCATGTAACATTTTTATTGCATCAAAGATTATGTGTCTAAGATAATGCAACAGTGAAGTATCGCAGATCTTCATTCTCATCAGTTTTTTAATCTTCTCGTCATTTCCAGCCCCATTTCTTCTTCGGGTCAAGAACAATTGCATAATTTTTGTTGTCATTGAAAAATATTCAAAAGTAAAATGAACAAATTCAGTATTCCTAAATTGTATTCAAAGCACCAAAACTTGGATTATTTTGGCATTGGGTTAGATTTAAGCTTATACTTTTAATACATCTCAATACATTTTTCACTAAAATAGTTTAGAATAATTATAATTAGAGGCTGCCAAGCTAGTGAGAAAAAGGAAAGAATAAAAACAAATGAATCAAAACTTCAATCATTCATTTTTTGCTTATAAATATAGAATGTAGGAAAATAAGTATGGAAGTATTTGGTAGAGAAACTAAACAAATCATTTAAAGGATAAAGAAAAATATTAGTTCTAGATCACGAATTAGTGGGAGTATATCATGAATCGTTTAAAATACATCACAATTATTATGCTCTGTTTTTCTTCTTTTGCAGAATTTGGCATACGATGTATCACCGCTAAATGGTTGCAGAAGTAGCAGTGCTAGCATGACTTCCGTTACAGCATTTGAATCAACGCAGTCTGAATCACACGATTCACCAGTATCCACCACTATCAGTACTGCTATGGAGCAGTCACAATGTGATATGTCTCAGAGTAGTGAAATTGCTATCATTTCTACAGCCGATATGACAGCCAGTATGTTTTTAATAAATTTTTTTTGCTAAATTTCTATACGAAGGTGATGTCGATGGATCATCAACGGATAGATTGCTTATAATTCCATCATAAAGCTAGTCTTTAAAATTCTTAAATTTAAATTTCAAAAGATTTTTATCCGAAAAAAAAAACAGTTTGTTTGTTTGCTGATTACTTTCATTCCCTTTCCTTTCTGCACGCTATGAATGTTTATTTCCTGATTTATGAATTGTCCAGCAGAGTTACTATTTTTGAAGAGTAATCTCGAAATGTTTTATTTTTTCAAAAGCGACTGATTAACGAAACTAATGAAATAATCTCTAGGCTTTTAAAATAAAATTTAAAAGGGAAATTTCGTTTACTTAAGAAATAATTTTTGAGAAATTAGTTTCTATGTCCTCCATTCTAAGATTTAAAAGAATTGCATATTGCAACCTTTCCAATAATTTTACTATTAGCTTCATTTGTGAATTGAATGTTTGGATTTAAAAGATAGTGGATTTGAAAACTTTTTTCGATATTTTTTATCAAAAATATTGAAAATTTAAAGAGTAATCTCGAAATGAAGTTAAATCTATAAAATGTGAATTCTTTTTGAAATTTAGCTATTAAATTATGAAATATATTATTCCGAGGTACCTCAGCATCAGATATTCCACCTTCTGCTGTATCAACTAGACAGCAATCAGCTTCCAATCCAGGAGGAACAGTGCCCTTTCGCTGCTTTCCTGGTAATAAAGCCAAACGTGTTCGATTTTATCGAAACGGTGATCAATATTTTAAGGTAATTTATTTATTCCCATTGTTATACTATTAGTTTGCAATAACAACTGATTCAGTATTAAGCGATTTGCAAAAAAATCTAATGACTTGGTTATGAGAAATTTCAATATTAATTAATGTTGGACTGCAGATGAAGTATTCTTGAAGTATTTCATAATGAGGCTAATATCGGAAAGAAGTGGGAGAAATTATTAAAATTTTATTACTGAAATTTTAAAATTTAAAAATTATAAAAATTTTTTTCAAGCTTAATATCAATGGTTCTTTTTTATTTTTATTATTTGAAGTAATTTGATTGTTGATTTCTATAGGGCATGTGGTATGCAATATCGGTGGAAAGAGTACGGTCCTTCCAGGCTCTTCTGGGTGATCTGACGAGAACACTAACTGATGCTGTCAATTTGCCGCATGGTGTTCGTTATGTTTTCTCGCTTAATGGTTCCCACAAGCTGTCTTCACTGGAAGAATTTGAAGATGGCGAAGGTTATGTTTGTTCAAGGTGAGTAACTTAACAAAAATAGGTATTTTTAATCAAGGGAAAAACTTTTTTTTAATTCTTCCCTCGTTTTGTTAGCTTGGATTGGCTTTCTAATTTTCAAAAATAGAAATTTAAAAATTTTAGAATGTAATATTCTAATTAAACCATTCAATGCAATAGTTTTTTCGTTTATCTTCAGTTTTATGACATTTTATAATTTCGACGGTTTTAGTTCGGAAGTATATAAACGGGTTGACTACGAGAATGCTCGTGAGCCAACTTGGCGTATATCGCTGGCCGGTTCTTCTCCAACACCTTTGATGGTGAATTCACCCTTGAAGCAGGTTTATTTTGCTTCCGAGTTTTTCTTTGATATTTGTTAAGTTGACGATTTTACAGATCTGATAAATGCAATTATTCTTATTTTGATTGTGTTTCAGGAACCAAATGATTTTGTTTATCCAAAAATTATCACTGTTATTAGGAATGGCGTCAAACCACGTCGTGTTGTACGGCACTTATTAAATAAGCGAACTGCGAAGTCTTTCCTTCAAGTTGGTTTTTTTTTTCGTCGATATTTCTTTTTTTTAAGGTGTATTTTTAAAAACTTGATACAGTTTTACACTTTTTACATGAGATTTATATAGAATTAAGTTTTTATGGAAATTTGGAAAGGTTCAGAGCGATGTGTTAATTATAGGTAATCCAGGATATAACAACTGTGGTTAAACTTGATAGTGGAGCAGTTCGAAAGTTATATGCACTTAATGGCAAGGAAGTTAGTATCAAATAAATTTGCTTTCATTTTAATCAGTCGTTGTTACATATATTGCAGTACCATATTATACGCTTAAATTTATGTGAAACATAAAATTTTGTATTTGTCATTTAAAATCAGTTATCATCATCCTTTTTGTATTCTAATAGTTTGTATTCACTATTATTGTTCAATCTACAAAAATGATATGTAGTAAGAGAATGGCAGAAGATGCATAATTACCTTCGTTAGCTGATTTTAAGATACATATATGAAGTTAAAATGAAGAAAAAACTTTTTGAACAAGTTAATGAAATTTCGTTTTACTAAAAGTGGTTAATGAGAACATATTCAGGTGACTTGTTTGGCAGACTTTTTCGGTGACGATGATGTGTTTATTGCATATGGAAAGGAAAAAATGAGCGTTGATGATTTTTATGTTGTTTCGGAAGGTGATTTTTAGCTACGTCTTTTTATGATAGAATAAAATTACATGTTATATTTTTTTTGGAAAATTGATCTTCACAAATATTTTTATAAATATTTTTGAAAAATTCAAAATTGTCATGACATGCTTCGTTTGTGACGTTTTATGAGCTTTTTTCTTTTGAAAAATAACCTAGCTTTTTTTTTTTAGAATCGAAAAGGCTCTATAGTTTACGATCACGTACACCTCGTAGTAAACTGTCACGTAGGAGAATGCCAGCAAGAAATGAAATATTGCGAGAAGAACGTATTGGATGTGTGGTTTCTGATTCCGAAATGAGTATGTCTTAATATTTCGCCGAAATGTTAAAATTCAATTTTTGAGTAGTGAATTTGGTCGATTTCCAGGTCGACATCTTCCTTTGCCTCTTGATAACGTGATGCATTTGGTTCGATTAATCGGCGACGGTAATACAGCTTTGGTTTACGAAACGATGTGCAAGTATGAGTTTTTCTCTTTGACACCATTTATTTAGCTTCTTCTAGATCAATAGATCAGACATCTAACCATGGTGGGTACTAGGTACTTCATTTGTCACTGCTTATTTTTATAAGTGGAAGAATTTTTTGTAACAATGGTGAGTTATTTTATAGTCAGAAATATGCAGTTGAGCCTAAAATGTGCTGTTCTATTCGCTATACATAATTTTCTTTAAGCAAGAAGATACATAAAGTATGTATATTCTCTATACATAACTTTCTGTCGTGCAAGAAGAATCCATTTAGTAGTAAAAAGTTATAGAAAAAACCAAAAAATTTTTCTTTTTTTTTAATTTACGTGTTTCTCATTTCATCCCATTTTTATGCGTTTATCTTTTCAGATTTTATTTCTACGTTTTTATGATCTTATTCTATTTCCAACTGATTTTCGATCTTAGTTCTCGATATTTTCAGGAAAACTCGAGAGAGAAAAGCATTAAAAGTAATTAATCGCGATAATGTTATTGGAAAGGAAGAGTTAATTAATTCGGAAATTGCCATAATGCGAAGGATTTCACATGAGTTTATTGTGAAGATGTGCAATTGTTGGGAATTTGAAGGATCGTTTTATTTATCTTTGGAACTCATTACGGTTACCATTTTTTTCTCTTTCTCGCTTTTCTTTCCTAAATTTTACCGTTCAGCGATTTCTTTATGGGAGTTAAATTCACCGAGCATTGATACATTAATTCTTAAATAAATAATAGATGATAGTTAAGCAATAATATGTCTTTCATTATTATTTATTAAAATCTGACAATAGTCTACAAGCAGTCAGGAAGACGTATTATTTCAGCCATTTTGATACCAGTCGAACTCTTCCATCTAAAACCCTTGAGCAGCTTTTATGGAATTAAAAAAATTTCATTTCTGAATCCAAAACGTTTTTTAACTAGCTGAAGTTCATGTATCATTATCATGAGATAAATTTTCAGGGTGGTGATTTATTTGAATATCTTTGTCAAGTACGTCATGTCACTGAGCGATGTGCTGCAGGCCTTTTAAATTGTTTGGCATCCGCTCTTGATTATTTACATAATTTAAATATAGTGCATCGTGATGTTAAGCCGGAAAATTTGCTGGTAAGTTGAAAATATGTTCTTTTCATGCTACCAATTTAAATGAAATGTTGCTGGAAATTAGATCGAGTGGCTTTTACTTTCGTCAAGTAAAAGAAAAAAAAAAGAATCTGCGTTATTAAAATGTGTCTATCATTTCTAATTCTTTTATTTTATGTATGTGTGCTCGAAAATTTTCAAGGTTTACAATTGTCCTTATACGGGAGACTTGCGGTTGAAGTTGGCAGATTTTGGTTTGGCTGTGGAAATGGGTGACGAACCATTGCGAGTGATCTGTGGTACACCAACTTACGTTGCACCTGAAGTAAAATTATCCATTCATTTTGTTATGCGTAGGAAAAAAAGATAAGCAAGAGATAGCTTTTTGTTTAATTTTTTAAAGGCCGAAATTTTTCTGAGGGAGATTGTTAATTATTATTTTTTGTTTTCAGGTGCTTGCAGAGCTTGGATACGACTATAAGGTAGATCTATGGGCTGCAGGCGTTATTCTTTATGTGCTTTTATGTGGTTTTCCACCTTTTCAAAGGTAAACGGTGAAATTTTAGCACAGCGAGTATTGCATATGGATTATTATATAAGGATTTTCTCGATTATGTGCAAATAATAATATGATTTAGGGATTAATGCATTACATATACTTTTATTTAAATCAAAGTATTATACAGATTTTCCGAAACATATTGAATTTTCGGTTAATTGATTCGGACAAATGCGATAGTTTATTTTTTTAGAAACTTATCGAAAATATCATTTAGAGTTAGGTGTTTCAGTGCCAGTGGTAGTCAGGAGCAACTATTCGAACAAATTTTAAGTGGGCGTTTCTCATTTCCGCCGCCTATTTGGGATAAAATTTCGTATTCTGCTAAAGGTCTTATACAAGGATTGTTGCAGCTGGATGTTGAGGAACGATTTTCGGCTTCCCAAATCCTGGAATATCCATGGATTCTGGTTTATTTTACAACTTTTCACATATCGTTTCCCGTTACATATCATTTCATATCAGAGAAATTAAATTGTTCATCGCTTGTGGATAGTTACCAAGCTTTGAATTTTTTCTTTTTTTACTATTGCTCCCACATTTCGCTGTTGAAAATGACAAGACATATATATATATTTGAAGATCTTTATAGGGTGACGGTTTGGTAAGTGATGATTATGAGAAATTAATGGAAGCTGCAGTGAAAGCCAGTGTTCAGAAAGAAGCGCAGAGAAATGCTTTGGAAGAAAGTGATATTGAATTCTACTACTCGAGGTTAAGTTAAATTCGAATTTTGAAAGAAATTTGAAAAGCTCGATTTTATAATAGAAATTTAAAAAGCGCAATATCTAACAGGGAAATATGAAGCAATTAAGATTATATAATCAGATGAAAAAAATTGTATGAATCAAATGTTTCACACAACATTTTCAGTTGCATTTCCAATATATCATAATTCCTTTGAAGCATAAATTATTGAATTTTTCAGGAGGACGAGTATGGATGAATTGAGCGAAAGTTCCCATCGAAATAGTTCATTCGAATATTTGCCGATCAATGAGAGCAGTATGATTGATGAATGAATGAATATCGAGTGTTAAAATAACGTTAGGTATATTAAGTAAAGTGTGGATTATTTTGAAATTGAATAGCATGGAACATGGAAAATCGAAATACTGCAATTTACTGTTCTTAAGAAACATTTCGAATCGGAAGATTATATTTGATCAGGAAAATTCTCAGCCAGTCTTTGAAATTTTTGCTTGATTTCAGTGATGCCTTATCTTTTTTTCGACTTTCCTTTCTTATATTCTATATTCCATTGATCTTTGTTATAGCGCTTTAAAGAACTGTGAAGATAACTTATTCATTCCTTAAATACTATTTTGTTTCTCTTATCTTTTCTCTTATGAAGTTTTTCTTTTCCACTGTTCGCATTCTAGATAAACTGGTAATTTTGCTCATTATTTCGATGCCATCACAACTATATCATCTTTTTAAAAGTAAGTGAAGTACTATTTTCACTGCAGTATGTTTTTATTCTCGAAATATATTTCAGGCTTCTCGTCGGATTTAGCAAATTTCTGTTTTTAAAATATCATGAACAGTATACTTAAGCTTTTTGAGGTTTTTTTTTCGGGTGGAGAAGAGGGGAAAGCGGGGGAAGAGGGTTTTCATTTGAAAGTATCCACCACTCAAAGTACAAATGCCAATTATTCTCTACGATAATATCCAAATTTTACTTTCCTAGATAATTCTTTGCAATTGTTCAAATGAACAGAGTGACTTTAAATTTTAACTCTATGTTACCTCGCTTCTGCTGATTTCTTTTATCATATATGAATATAAAATACTGTAACTCGCTTGAAAGCTAATTCTCATATCTCTTTTATTGCGCGACAAAAGCAGTGATTCATAAAATTTCATAAAGCTCATAAAATTTAGTCTTGAAAGTTTCGAAATGACGGATAGTAAATACTTTTAAAATAAGATTTAGATTACTAGTGCTTTTTTTTCCCTAAAGAAAGTTCACAGTTCACAGCTTATTGCATTGATCGAAAATAAATTTGACTTTACACATATCTGTGTAGTTCAGAACGAAGTGCAATATCATTCCTATTGGCTATTATTGTTGAATAATGCTTTTCAAAAATTTTTTAACATTTCTCCCACGCTTCAAATAATTCCTTTGTATCATTTCCTTCCGTGAGAATATCTGTACGCATTACATGTTTCACAGTAACAGAATATTGTTTATTGGAAGACTAATATTCAGGAAAAAAATTCGAAAAAAGAATTTGATATTCAGGAAAAAGCAACAATTGGCTCTTGCTATTGACAGAAATTAGTGACAGAAGAGGGAAAGTTTGAGAAACTTTTTGAAACAAAAAATGTTTGTGTAAAAGGGTTTATAATCACACACACACACACACGGATTGATTATGATTAGATCAAATGGATATAAACAAACAAATATGTTTTCGACTTATACAGTTACTATTACTATCTTTTTAAGTTGTATTTTTCTTTTCTATTTGCTTTTTTATTTCTTGATTCATTTGAATAAAAGAAAAATTGATTTGTAGTGAAATGGATGAAATTTGAATTAAAAAAAAAAGGAAGCAAAACTTAAAAGTTCAATTAAAAATTAAATTCAAAAAAAAAAAGAAAAAAGAAAACGTGAAAACAATGTGTACTTTTACCAATCAACCAAACGAAAGGAATGCATGGATTATTATCAGAATTAATGAAGCGAAATGTTGAAATGGAAATACGATAAAATGTTAGTGTCAAGTGATCGAATGCAAGTAGTTGAAAATGATTGAAAATTAAAAGGATACATGTGGTTTTAAATTATTTAATAAAATTGCAAATGATGAATTATGTTTCATAATTTTTGTTTCTATGGTTCAAAAATAAATTCGAAAAATTTGGCATAAATGATGATGCTGATGACCTTTTGCTAATGCGCTATGGAAAGTATTTAAATTGATAAATTCAAAATGAAATTTGATTTTTTGAAATAATGCCAAAGAAAAAAACATTCATTTATATTTACTTAATTAAAAAGAAAAATGAGAACAACAATTTTTTTTCCTTTTTTTTTGCAATTTCAAATGTTGTACTGAATTAGTTGACCAAATAAATAATTCAGTTTACAAAATTTATCTCACAAAATTTAACCTTTGACCTCAACAATAATTTAAGCAAAGCAAACATGTTGATTAATATCTGTTGATTGATCAACTCAATTAATTATTAGTTGTTTACAGAAATATATTTCATCATATCATTAGCTAATATCCGTTACAAGTTCAAGTTGGATTCTTCTGGATCATTTAATTTTAATTTGATAAAAATTAATTTTTTTTTAAAAATTTTTTTTTAAAATTAATTTGATAAACAAGATTTGATAAAAATCTTGATACGGAATGTAGCAACAACTAACAATGACCGTACAATGACCAATACTTTGGGGTTGAATTCTCAATCTTCGATCTCTAATTGACCATTTATCTCCAGTTGTAGCTTTTATACTTCGATGGTCATTCCTGACTTTTCTTCATCTTTAGTGGTGGTCATTCCTGATTTTTCTTCATCTTTAGTGGTGGTCATTCCTGATTTTTCTTCATCTTTGAGTTCGATTTTAAAAGGTAAATGAAATATTTATGCTTTAATGATGACAGAACGTTATAATAGATGACGATGCGTCCGTTCATCCAACCAATCCATCCATCAATTTATATAGTTTTTCGGGGATAATATGTCTAATGTGTGTGTGTATGTGTGTGTCTATATGTTGTGTCTGTGTGTTTGTTATGTATGTTTATTTGAAGGAGGAAAACGAGGATAATAATAATGACCACCATCATTGGGTTCAGGTTATGCTTTTAACCTTCGACCTTTTTAACTGACCATTTCATATTATTTCTTTTCCACATCCTCATTCTCACTCTCACTCTCTCATTCCTTCTCTCTCTCTCTCTCACTAATTATCTCTTTATCATTCCTTCATTTTTTTCCCTCTCATTGCTTCATAACGTCTTTTTTACTTGATCATTGTGATCATTTATTTTTGTGACCACTGTAACATTGACCAAAAAAAACCAAATGACCATGTCACATAATATATGCTCTCTTCTTTTTTGCTATCTTATCGTCGTCATTGTCCAACAGCAACAGCAATAGTAGCAGTAGCAGCAGCAGCAGCAACAACAACAATACAAAACTACAATGATTCATTTATTTATTTAATTTTTTTTTTAACCTTTCCATTGTGTCTCTTTTTTATTTATTTATTCATATTATTTTCTACAAAAAAAAAATAAATACAAAAATTTCTTCTCATTTGTTACAATTTCTCCATAAAAAAATTTTTTTTTTTGCATATTTCATTTTATTTCAACTATTACATTGATTACTATAAAAAACTATTTTTGAATAATTATAGTAAAAAAAATTTAATTCAATTAATATGAAATAAATTATTCAATATTTGATCAATTTGCATTTATTTGATTACATTAAATATACAATTAAAGAAATTTGATCAAAAAATTTTGTAAAATAATTTTTATGTAATTTTTTTTTTTAGCATTCATTAGATTACAATGTAATATACAATTAAAGAGAAAAGAAATTAGTTGTAATATTAACTAATATTTAAATTAAAAAAAAAGAATAGGAAATAATAATGTCATCTATTTATCTCCGTTTTCTATCTCCATTTCATTCTTTCTATCCTTCACTTTTTTTTTCTTATTCATTTTATGCTAAATTTTAATATTTAATACAACTTAAAGCATTTTCATATTACCACCATTATAAACTATATGAATTGAACTTTTCAAATTTAACAGTGCTTGATTTACTATATGAGAATAAAATATGATTGTATGTGTAATCATGCAAATAAATAATTCTTCAGCATGAATTGTCCACATGAACTCTTTGGTATTAATCTATCAACTTTGATAATTTAAAGATTAAAAACTTAACAATATAAAACATAATATAATACAAAGATTTATAAAAATTAAATTGTATATATATACATATAAGACAAACACGTGTCACATAATTTCCTCCCATATGAACCATACACGTGTCATACGTGTCATGTAACTTCTTCCCATATGCTATGTAGCGATATATAAGACAAACACGTGTCATACATAATTTCCTCTCATATGAACAATGATTACTTTCTGATGCTTTTTTTTTGATAATTAAACGTTTCTTCTCTTTTTTAACTTCTTTCTAAAATTCAAATTATTTGTTGATCATTATTGGAGAGAAATTGCATAACAAATCAATAAGACTTATAATTACGTAATTTCCTGCAATATGAATTAACTCTTTAATGAATTTAACTCTTTCATACTTTTTCACTTCAGTAATCTTTTTAAATCTACTTATTTGACAAGATTAATTAGTTTTGCAATTTAATTAATTTGCAATTCTATTAATAATTTAATCTACTTATTTGATAAGATTTATTGCAAAAATAATTAATTAGCATTTCATTTAAAAAAAAATCCATCCATTAACATAAAATTTCACATTCATAAATGTATTGTTTATTTGTTATGAAAGAAAATATAATTTCAGGAAAATAAAGAAAAAACTGATAATTTTTTGAAAATGTTATTTTGAATTATTAAAATGCATTTGAAAATAGCGTTCATACTTAGTCGCACTATTTTGTGTTTCTTCGCAAACAAACAATAAATTAGTTTTGCAATTTCTATTAATAATTCACACTAATTATGTCGTAAAATTAAAATTCAATTACTCAGTCATATTTGTATGTGTACGTGCAATAGCATACATATCAAAGTTATTTATAACTTATTTAAGAAAATGATAAAACTATTATTAGAAATGGATATGAAAATATATTTATTGATGAATTTGCGACAGGTGGCATTTTCCCCTCCCCGTGTCCTTCCTTCCTTCCTTCCTTCCTTCCGCCATTTCTTCTTCCTCAATTTTTGGCGGGTTAATTTGAGGCTCAAACCTTTCTTTCCTCCTCCTCCTCCTCCTCCTCCCCCTCCTCCTCCTCTTCCTCCTCCTCCTCTTCCTTCTCGTTCTCTTTCTCTTTCTGTTCCTCTTCCTTTTCCTTCCTCTCCTTTCTTTCCTTTCTCTCCTCTCTTCTTCATTTTATCTCTCTTTCCCTTTTTGTTTTCACTCTCTTTTCGTATCCTTTTTACAACACTGTTGACCTCTTCTTTAAGTACCACCCATTCTTTTCCTTTTCTTTATTTCTTCCTTTTTATTTTATTCCATTTAGCATCCAAATTACTCTCCATTCTCTTCACTCCTCCTCCACTACACTCTATCAACTTGTTCTCTTTCTTTTCCTTCTAATTTTTTGTAATGTCCTTAGCACATTCTTAAAATAACCGGGCATAAATTCAAATTTGAAAATGTAAAATGGTTATATGTGATCGGTAAAATAAATTGCATTGCTTCAGTTCTGCTTTTTGACAATTACCCATTTATTATTTATACTTTCTTTTTTTGCCTTTCCTTTCATATCTCAAAAAAAAATTCACATAATTAGTGAAAATATCAAAGAATATTTTACAAATTTATTAAAAAATTTACAAAAATCTGCTATTATCTTCTATTGCATTGCTTACTTTCAAAAAAAAAAAAAAAGTATTCCATTGAATGTTTTTTTTTCTTTTTTTTCTACCAAAGCTTATAGACTGTAAAATTTTATCAAATCCTCTCAGCTGTAGATATCAAATTTATTTACTTTTTTTTTTAAAAAAAGATATATGATACTATATATCTAGCTATACGTTTAAAAATATTGAACTTTCCTATTCCGTAAAAAACCCGGAAATATTCATTCATCTAAAATTGGAATTGGAATTGTATTTCGATTAGCAAAATTATTACATGCAATTATGATATTAGATTACTTTTGAGAAATCTTCATCATTTCTTTTTCAAATCTTCAAATAAAGATTACAATTAATCAAAAGTTTGTCTTTAAATTTTCTTATTTAATTTTTTTTTTTTTTTTTAAATATCCAATAATTTGATAATTTTATTACAAAGAAACAGAAATAAGACTAATTTTGTCATGCATTGATGATATACGGTATTTCAAATTTTCAAAAAATTTTTTTAACATATCGTATCATTAACGAATAATGATATAGATATGGCTCTATTATGTATGGGTTGACATTTGTTGATTTTTTGAAGATAAAATGAAATTAAAAATAATTACTATTCTTTTGTGCACTTAATGTTTTACCAATGAGGACAAGAGGGAGGGATAGAGAGGGAAAAAAGAGAGAGGGAAGTTATCGGACATCACATATTTGGAAAGAGGTGCAAAAGTCCAATGTCCAGTTTTCGAAGGGTAAAACGGTAAAAAAATCCCATAAATGATGAATGAGTGATCAATGATCATTTGTCAAACTTAGGTTTGGTTGGGTATGTATATACACACATACACACACACATATACGTTGGACAAGAAATGAAACATTGCAAATTTTTTAAACTTTCAAATTTAAAATGGCAATTTTTTTTTACAAAATTGAATTTCCTCAATTGATAAAAAAATTTCAAGCGATTTCTTTTTTTTTTTCATTTTCTACAAGTAATAAAATAAAAGCAAAAAAAAAAATTGTTATCATGATTCAACCACAGCTTACAGCAAATTTCATTTGACAAATTACAATAACATATGCTAAGTTTCACGTAAACTATTTTTACACATTAATTTAGGCTTACGCTATCCTACGTTAAAATTTTCTATCTGTAATTTAGTTATCAATTCACAAAAAAAAAAATGCAATAATGATTTTAGGAAATTGATGAAAAAAATTTTGCAGTTTGGCATGGATACATCATCATGTCATGGAGCAGCTTATTCAACAGATCAACAACAACAACAACTTTCGACAATATACGATCTACAAATACCCACAACGTCTTATGATCAATCGTCATTATCGAACATACAACCTCATCATCAACATCAACCGGATTACTATCATTCATCATCGATACCACATTATCCTACATCACAGTAATAGCATTGCTTCAATATATTATTTTTGAATAAAATTAAAAATGAAATTTTTAAAAATTTTTTTAAAAAAATATGAGTGGGAGTGTTTTTTTCTGTGAAAATTAAAATTACAAAAAAAAATGATAAAACAGATTTATGCTAATAATTTAATTTCAATTCTATTTAGATGCTAAATTAATTTATTTTTTATTTTGAAAAAAATTTTTATTCCGGTAATTATTTTGAAATCATTTTAATTTTTAGCATACCATATCCATCAATATCAGTGCCAAGTAGTCCAATGAGGACACAACAAATAAAATGTGAACTATCGCAACAACAACAACAACAACAATCACAAGCATTATCACAATCACAGTATCCTGAACGAATGTTACCAACTGTTGACAATCGAAAAATAATGAATACTCAAGCTTGGATGAACGATCATCGTTTCATCAATTATCCACACCAACAACAATACAGGACCGGATCGGCGGTATGTTTTTAACTGCTTAATGCAATTTCTTTTATAATTTAAAAATAAAAGTACGAGCAAATTTTACTGATACATTTTGCGGAAAATTTTTTATGATATGCAAATTTTCAAGTGCTGATAGGTTTTGCTGGAAAATTTATGATGACAAAATTTGTCAGACAATTGAAATTTGAAATACATTCGATTTTTTCTTTTCAGCCTTCATCAGTAATGTCAATGTCTCGAATGAGCCATATAAGTAGTGCAACAGAAGATATGAGTATGCTAAGTGTTAATACACAAATTACCGAACTTAGACAATTAACTGATTTGGTATGTTTTGCTCAAAACTTTTGAAAAATATGAAATTTACAACCGTGATGAAAGGATACCAATTAATTAATTATTTCAAAATAACTATTCTAACTGATTTTGTTTACAATTAATTAAGCCTAATCAATTTTCAAACATTAATATAATGTTTAATATCGAACATACTGTTACATTGTTTCAGAGAGCACAAATGCATACATCAGCTCCATCATCATCATCATCATGTATCGAGAATATTGGACCGGATCATATTAAATTCATTGAAACTGTCAACAAATACATTGAAAAAATAACTGCTCATGTGAACAATACTGATAAGGTAGGTATATAAATAAAAGTGAAAAATTTCTCAAGCCATTTTTTCTATTACGGCTATGTGCATTATGTCACAATTCATCAGTTACGGAAAAGATAGACCATTTCGGCAGGTTATCATCAGTTACGGAAAAGGCAGACTATTCCGATAGATTATCAAAAACAAACTATTCCCGCAGATTATCATTAGTTACGGTAAAAACAGACCGTTCCCGCAGATTACTTCCATTTCTTCACTTCCTAATAATTATCGTTCTCTAAAAATGACAAACTGCAGAAAAGTCATTGTCCAAAAATGACAAATCCAGAAATGCTCCGAGAATAAACATTTACATACCATTAACTCTTTGCAAAAAATTTCTCTCTGTAATCGTATTTAATTAAGAAAAAGAAAAAAAAAATTTAAAATTGAGCATTAAATTATTCAAATAGATTATAATGTGAAAAAATCATTTTTTATCTTTTTTTTTTATCGTTCACTAAATTAAAAAAAAAAAAGCAATTCAAATTTCTTGGTCAGTAACCTTTCCATATTGATTCTGATCAATCTGATCAATAACGATCGATATATACATTTCGAAATTATCCCAAATGCTTATTTTTTGCAAGTTCAATTTCTTTTTTACGGTCCAGAATCGTATTTTGTTATAAATGAATGCCATTTTTTCAACTTACTAATCTTCAACTTTCCATCTTTCCATTTTTCAATATTTAAATTTTTTGCAGAAAGTAGCACAGGAAATGGTACGCGCGGTATTTATGATGGCAACAAGGAATGATTTTGAGCATGCTGATATGGATAAGTTGGAAAAAATGATGAAAACATTGATACAGCGTTGGTTACGACAAAATGATACCGAAGATGATGTTAGCGCTTTGTTCAATTTCTTTATAATTTTAAAATTTATTTAAAAAATTTAATGGTTTTGAAATAAATTGTATCAAAAGTATCTGAAATCATTCCCGAAGGAGGAAATTCAATTCGCTGTGATAGGGATTTACATAACAAATAATTGAGAAATCAAAGTTTGCAAAGGGTTGTGGGCTGAGCCGTGGTAATCGAAACCTGGACCTCTCACACAAAAAAGACATCTTTTTTTCCCCTTCCCCCCGCAAATTTCAAACTTTAATTACTTTCATTGAAATATGATTGAGATATTAGGTACAAGTAATTGAAAACTGATAAACTTATCAATCATAAAAATTAAACTGCTTATAGTATATTCATTCACTTTAGTACAAAATTTTGCATTTGTGGGAACCTTTATGCAAATATGAGTTTAAATAATTTATTTCAGATAGTGGAAACAGTTTTACGAATAATGACACGATTCTCTGCTGATGGTAAAACGAAACAAATAATGTCAAAGGTAAATTTCGTATCATTCGTATTTTTAATATTTTATTTTTTGAATTGTTAAAAAAATTGCATAGGCAACAAATTGTTTAAATAAATCTTTGCACTTTTTTCTTTTTTCATTTTTAAGTAGTTAGCAAAGAAACGATAAATAAACAGTTTTGCATGAATTTAATATTGAAAATTCTTTATTAAATTTCTAATAATTATTTTTTACTAAATTCACTATTTTAAGTGGATGATACATTATCCGGATGAATTATTGGAAACATTTGTACGATGGATGGAGTTAGTGTTTTTTTTTTATTTACTTTCAAACTATTGAAACACTTTTTGTTTATGCTAGAAATATCATTTGTTTATCAACAAGTTGAGAAAAAATTTCAACAACAAAATTATACTATTCCATTTAATTCTTATGATTAAAGTATATTAATTAGATTATTTACTTGTTTACATGGTAAATATTTTACCAACAATTCTTCGCTGTTATTTTTTATATGACATTTATCGTCATGTTATGATGATAATTCGTGTGATTTATATTGCTTGTGATAGCGATTTAATAATTCGATGTCAAGATTTAGTACGTAATTAATTTGACATTGGGATTTCATTGGATTTAACTCATTTGCATGTAATAGTTTTGGAAAAAACTTTCAGTCCAGTGCAAAAATCTTGTAAGTATGCTTTAAATACCGTACATTCATTGGTTGGAATGGTAGAACGACATCGTTATGGAAAAGATATTAAAGAACAAGTAAAAATTTATTTGTTTATTGAAACATTTTTACTAATTTTATCTATCATATATGTTCATTTTATGTATGTGGAAATTTTGATTTGTTTGCTTAATTAAATTAGATTCAAATTAAATTTCAAAAATTGAATTTTTTTTCATATTTAAGATTCTCGCTCGTACAACACGTGTGATGAAAGAAATGGATGAAAAGGGTGATCAGTACTTTATTAATACTTATAAATCAAAACAATACGTCTTTGATCTTCTTCGACGTGTTTTTAATGGTAGCGATACGTGGAGGGTTAGTAACAGTTAAAAATAACTATTATTTATAATATATGTTTAATCGAAATTAAATTGAAAGTTTTCCTCGTATAAACTAATCATTTGCCAAATTCCTATGATGACATTTTTCCTTAGATCCAAATCATATTGTCTCTTTATTTTGGTTTTTTTTTCTGCATGGAAATACTAAATTGAAATAGGTATGAATTGAATTCAGAGTGACATTTTTATTGACTTTTTAATTCAGGTCAAGCAATTTTTGAAGAAATTATTTTGAAATCATTGTAGTAACATGAGCTGGAGAAAATGGTCTTTGATATTATTTTTCACTATTTTCTTTTTTTCATATAATAAACGAAAAAGAAAAAAACAGAGCATTTTAATTCTTTTTATTTAAAAATTAAAATTAAATTAATAGGAAAAAAAATTATAGCAATCATTCGAATTAAAAGGTGGCATTCAGCTCTTGTTACGATTATTGAAGAAAGAGGGAAATGAATCGGTGGTTTATAGAATAGTTCGGGCAATTTTTGCTATGGTTTGCTCAACTGATCTTTCCTATGCTAAGAAATTTGTTCAACTTGAAGGAGTTAAGGTAAGGCAATTTATTATAAATGATCAGGAACTAATGAAGGAATTATAGAAAAAGCATAGAAAGGATTTTTTATATGTTGGATTGAATTAATTTTGAAATTTTGATGAAGGAAAGAACAAAGTGGGAATAATTAATGATATGCTGTCATTATCACTGATAATTCATGATATACCTGTAATTTATGCAAATTTGTCTAATAATGAATTGTTTATTAGTTCAGATATTGATTAATCTATTGGCATATATATTTCAAATCCATGAATTAACAAAAAATGATTTGAAGTAAGCGAGTGATTTTTCGAATGAATTTAAATTTTAATTAGTGTTGATTTTGATATTTCAGGCCATATCATATCTTCTAGCAAATCCAAATTGTTCGGAACGTGTTGCTCTTGACGTTATGCTTTGCTTACGAGTAGTTAGCGATGTAGATGGTGTGAGAAATGCTGATCTACGTGAAACAATTAGTCGAACACTTAGTATGATGGGTGTTTTTCGTAATAATCCGTATTTCTTACATGTTGGATTCGATTTTCTCGGGAATATATCAGCAACTTGCAGTGGTTCTTCCAATGCTAATAAGGTAATTTTTGAGATAACTATTTTCTAGGGTTAATTTTATGGGTATTAATATTAATCTCGCGGAAAAAGTAAGAATCATATATATAATATATGAAAATTTTCAATTTTTTTTCAAAAAATTCTCATGTAATTTATATGAACTTTCAAAGTCTAGATAAATTTCAGGATTTCATAGCTGATTGTGGTATTATCGAAGGAACGATTAATTTGTTGCAAACATACCACAAAAGACGTGATGAAACTGTGGTAAAAAATTTAATTTCTTCAATGCTATGGTCATTACACGTTTTTACAGGTGGTTGTTCTTCACCGGAACGTAATATTAATGTCAGGAAACGAGTAAGTATTGAATTTTTCTCTTATCGAAATTATCATATATATTGTTGCCAGTTCATGTTTACGTAGAACGAACGCTAAATTTTATATTCTTTGTTGCATTCATTAATGTTAATATCTTTTATCAGTATTAATACGATGCTTTTATCAGCATTAACCACGACGGATGTACATATATATATATATATATATATATATCTTTATGTTTGCTCTTGTCTAGAAAAGAATCATAATTAATTTATTAATTATTCAATTAATAAATAAAGTCTTAAACGCGTTGTGAAAAAAAAAAAAAAAAAACATATTGTTAGGATTGATATTTCAGTTGATAACATTTGAAGGAGCTCCAAGTTTACTTTTATATGAACTTGCTCATCCCGTTGATCTCAGTTCACGTTTGCACGTAATGAGCGTAAGTGCTATTATTTTTGGTTATATATCATCAACCTGAATATTTTTTATCAGCGTTTGCATTATTTACATTATCATATCAATCCTTTTATTATTAAAAATACCTTTTTTTACTTTGCATGAATATAAATATAATCACTAATTAATGATAATTTGTGATAAAGTTGTTGCTCTAATTATTATCATTATTAATGGTGATATAGTATCAGCTTGAAAATATGACAAAAATTTAGGAGTAATCAATTCTAAAAAGACAGGAATAAAATTTATTCGTTCTATTTTAGTTATTCGCACGATTGATCGATGCTGATCAATTAAATCATCCTCCGATACTGTTTGACATCAGCGTTGATAATAATTCTTTAACCGATGTTTTGTTTGAAATTATCGCTACAACTGCTAATACTATAGAAGTATATTTTTTTCTTCTTTGTGTTGATAAATTCATTTAGGTAACTGATAAGATTTGCATCAATGAATTATGTAATAATATGGACTTTACATTTTGTGGTTTTTTTTTTTTTTTTATAATTAATTTAGTGCTTTAATATAATATTGCTCATTGTGATTGTTTGTTTTTTTTCGAATATATTTTTTCGAATATTTTTCAAATATATTTGGTGCTGTAGGTTAGGTATCCTTACAGTATTTTTTTCATGGATATCTTTACATTATTTGTTCCATAAATATTTTTACATTTTTTTTCTAAGGTATCTTTAAATTGTTTCATCTTGGAAGTACTTTTATTTTGTTCCATATATTTTTGCATTATTATTTCTCTCACAGTTACCTTTAAATTATTTTCTTCCGCATGTACTATTAATTTTTTAAATTTATAAGACAAAAAGATCGAAAAAAAAAAACAGATAATTTCTAAAATTGAATCTCATTTTCATTTACAGAATGAGGAGAAAGGAAATCTTCAGAAGAAATCAATAATTCAGAAATCTTACAGTTTGCTGATCTCTTTATCAAACTGTAATACTAATTTCGGTAATGCTATCCGATATTCATGGTACGTTGTGTTGTGTTGCTTTAAACAGTTAATTACAGAAAAGACATAGGTAATTAATGAGAAAAAAATACCATTATCTAATTAGCACTAATTAAAGTGATTTTTTTTGTTTTATAACTTTTTTACAAATATCTTTTAATCTATTTAATTTATGATATATATGGATAAAAATTCAATTTATATTTTTGCTTAATTTTAATAATTTTTCAATCTAAGGAAATTACAATATTCTAAATGGAGAATTTTGATTTGTAAAATTTTTAAAATCATAAATGCTTCAACTCTTGTTTTCTGTACTTGAATTGGAAATACTTTGTGCTGTTGATATTTTAGTAGTTCATATCAAATTTGGGATCTATTGTTGGGTTGTCAGGATGTCGATGTTGTCAAGTGTACCATTGATTTCCTGATGTTTGTTATCAAGGATGAAGCTGTCCGTGAATTACTTTCCAAAGATTGCACCTTAGTGGAAGCTGTACGAAGTTTAACAATTCAAATGAATGAAAATGGTAGAATTTTAAATAATAAATTTGATTTTCAGTGGTTAAATTTGCAAAAAATTAGCGCAATATTGAGCCTGATTAAAATTTTCAATTTAAATTTGAATAAATTTTAATTTTTGCATTAATTTGTTTCTTAGTAAGTAAAATTTTACTCATATTTTTTGGTCATTTCAGGTTCAGCAGCTCAATTTTTATTGTTCCATTTAACGACGGAATCCGATACGATGGTTTCATTTACACCAATCCTGTGATTTTTTTAATTTATTTCTTTAAAATGTATCTTCAAATGTTCATAAATTTTAGCAATTTCAAAAATTAGCAAAACTAGCAGTGTCATTAATTCAATTAATAGTATCATTAATTTTATATGAAATTTTTTTTCTTTTGTGATCTCTTTCTATTTTCGTTCTTTTTTAGCATTAAAGTAATGGCTGAAAATATATGAAATAGTGTGTTTTTTTTAGAAACTGTATTGTTTGTGTGTGTGTGTGTGTGTGTGTGTGTGTGTGTGTGTGTGTGTGTTCGGGATTTCTAAATCTTTAAAAAATCTAAGCATTCCTAAGGATTTCTAAATCTCAGAAAGATAAATGATTGATCTAATATATTACAAGTTACAATTAAGAATGCTGCTTAAATTTGATTTGCAATCATGCTTTGTATAATTTGCTGTTGATATCACTTTTTTTTCTGGATAATGACCTACGACCTACATTTCTCTGATCAATTAATTTATTTATTTCCTTTCAAGCATTGAAAATTACACTTTGGTCGATTTTTAATGCTAGTATAATAGAACGAACTGGAGTATATCATTTCATCAAATTATTGTCACCTAACTTTTCTATCTTTTTAATTAATAAGTAATAAATGTGATCAGTTTGACTTACTCATAAAATATATTACGATACGTGTGTTTGTTGTTTTTTGTTTTTTTTTCCATTGACAGTTGTACTGATTGTTTTGAAATTTCTTGTCAGTTTGTTTATGTATTATATAATTGCATCATTTTGTCAGGAAATATTTCTAAACAAATTGACCTATGACATATGAGAAGTAATTTCAAGAAATCTAAACTTTTTAAAATTTGTTTTACAAATATCGAATAATAATATGGAAAAAAATGAGCAAATGAAGAGGTAGACATCAACTCAAAAAAAAATCAACTCAGCTTGTGAATTTAAAAAATTAAAAAAAAAATTTGCTTACCATTGAATTAAAAAAAACTAAAATCAAAATTAATTTATAAATTTTAAAGTAGAAAAAAAAATCAACTTACCTCGTAAATCTAAAAGTTGTGAAATTTTGCTTGCTATTGAATTTGAAAATAAAAAAAAAAATGTTAAAATTAACCTGTAGCTTTTAAAGTAATCAGTGCATCAGTGAAATTAAGCTCACCGAAAAACCGAAAATTTTTAGCATCAAAATGGACAATTCCAATTTTGCACTTTCTATTTGTTCAAGACAGCAGTTATGGGAAAAAAGTGTTGACATGAATTTTTTTTTATTTCTTTAAAATAAAGAAAAAAGTGTTGAAGAAATCAAATTGACAAATTTATAAAGCAATTTGAATTTGTTAAGAAATATATTTGATTGAATCAATTGAAAATTGCGGAACTGCTAATTTAAATTTTAATATTGAAATTTGACCTTTCAGAATGAAATTAAACCTTAAAAAGAAAAAAAAGGTTAGAGATTATGAAAATTGGACTCTCCAAAGGTATTCATTCACTGTTTCTTCGCTATCATTTCATTCTCTAATCATACATTTTGGTTTGTTTTACCGCCAATAAATAAAGTAAGTCAAAGCCAATAAATGTCTGTTTTTTCTCATATACAGGACTCACAGGAAAAACTAAATTTTACTAAGCCAATAATATCTAAAAGTTTTCGCATTTGCAACATATCCATTAATAAATGAATCTTTGCGACGATTTAATTGGAAATAATTATTTGAAATGAATTTAAACAAAACTTTCATTTACTGTTCTTTTAGAAGAATACTGTAATATACTTTGTATTAATGATTAGTCTATAATATATATAAAATCAGTGGCAATATTTTTTTTCCGGTATTTTAAATATTAACGAAAATTTTCGATACTATTTGCTTATTACTAGCTTTAACTTTGATCATTTTGTAATATTTGTTTTTAATTACATCGATTATTAACGATTTCATTGCTCATTAAACGCACTTCAATTTCGTCGATAACTTTTTTCCATACTGTTGAACTTTATTATATATTGAATTTAATTTTTTTTTACTGTCATTTTCCTTTCTTAATACACCTCAAATTTGGATCATTGTCGATCATTTAATTTATGATAAAAAAAAAAAAATTAAATAAAGTATGAATTGCAGTAAATTGTACTGTTAATTTTTTTACACCGAATCACCTATGTAATAAATTTTACAAAAGATAAAAACCCAATAAATTTCTGAAATAAAACATTTAATAACAGAAGTCAAAATATAAAATTAATTTAAAATACTCATTATTCTCCAATTCAGCCATCTTTTAATTTCATTAAGATTAATTCATATTAATCAGTCAATAATACTCATTGATTGCTTCACATCATTCAACAGTACAAAACACCCCTAAAATATCTCTGAATTTTTTCCTAAAAAAAAGATTATTCTGCATCGATCAGATCAATAAGCTCTTGGCAGCTTCATCTGAGCCAAAATTATCAATAACGTATCTTTTACTTGATCAAACGAATTTTGTATGTAAATTGACTTTTTGATCAACATAGCTTCTAGAAGTGATTACTTTGCAATTTAGATGTTGTTTAATTATGATGATTACTGTACAACTTGAGATGATAGTTCAATTGTACAACAAATACTTTATCGGAATTAATAATTGATATCTGAATGTTTTCAAATCACATTATTAAATTCATACAAGCTACCATATCACCATTAACACTCAAGTTTTCAACAGATTCAATTAAAATTTTCAATTTTTTTTAGGACATTCAATTATTATTCTTACTCAGTACAACATTTCAGTACCACTGAATTTTGGCATTATAAATAAAAAAGATCACATCTGTATTGAAATTAAATTTTACCACAAGGAAAATTCACAACTGTTTCGTATAACTGATTAAACACAGAAATTGATTTGATACTTAAATTAACCGCATGATTAGATTTTACAAAATTCTTTTTAATGCAAAATTACACAGTAATACATTTTGAGAAAAAAAACGTACGTAACACATTTCAATTGTAAAAAAAAAACTAATCAACTAATTTGTCATACAATTTTCATAATAAATATTTGCTGTAATTAAGATAAGCTTTTCTGATAAAAAATTTCCACAATTAATACAAATTTCACTAAACATAATAGGAGAGGAAAACCATTCTTTGATGATAAGCCTTTTTCCATTCACAATAATATTTACAAAAATAAGCTCTCTGAAGAATAAAATTATTACACAAAAGCTGACCTGATTAAAAATAATATTCCATATCATTTTTATAGCATCAATTTCAAACTGATAAGATGATGAATGCTTTCAGCACATTATATCTATCATTCCATCTAAACAAAGATTTTAAGGCCCATTTTTTCTATGAATAACCTGTTTCATGAGGCAGTTCTTTTTTCTCTCTCTCCCTCTCTCTCTCTCTATATATATATATGTATATATGCTGGTTATTTTTTTTCTTTTATTTATTTTAAATTATATATATAATGTTTAAATAAATAAAAAGTTTATAAGAAAAAATATGCATGAGTAAACAAAATATTAAGTAGGAAATAAAATGAAATAAGCAAAAAATAGTATTCGACAAAACGTTAGTTATAAAATTGGGCAAATATAAAGAAAGACATAGAATTAACCCAAATTTCACTGTTACTACTTTATGCCAAATTAAACTTCAGCCAAAAAAAGATACGGAAATTCGTCAATTTTTTTTTTTTTTAAACAGTTAAATGAAAACAAGCAACAAAACGAAAAACAAAGCTTCCTCAGCCTGAAAAAGATAGCTTAACAATACGCAATCCAAACCAAAGTTAAATATCAATTAAATTACCAAATGATATATAGTTACGGCAGAAAAATTGGATCCTATTTCTTAACTGTCATAGCAAAACGCTACAACAAGAATTGAAGAAATAAATTAAATAAATGAATATTTTGATTAAGAATGAGAAAACTAATTAATATCAATCATCATCATCAGAAAGTGGTTCATAGGTTGGTTGCGGAGGTGGCTTAACAGGTAAAGTTGTACTAACACTCGTTGTAATCGCAGTTGTTATTAGACGAGACGGAATAACATTTGTTATCGGGATGTTTCGCGTATTTGGCGAGGAATCATCCGGAGAAGTAACCGATCGAATTGTTGGAGCATGTAGTGCACCATTTCCATTATCCGGTAAATTCAAAAACGAAAAAAGAGGCAAATTTGTATTTTGATCAGTAGAAGTGTCTGAAATTCATTCGAAAAAAACTAAAGAATTTACATATGAATTCAATAGATTTTGTCTTGGGTTTAAATAAAAATTTCAATCAATTCTCTAAGCTATCAAACTAGTGGTACAACATCATTGATTTTATAAAAAAGCAATTTATGGATCAAATCTTGAAACGTTTTACTCTAGAATCAAATTTTAAATCTAGCTAATGTGCTGAAATGTCTCTTTCCTAATGGTCTGGAAATTCGAGTTAAAATTCAAAAAGATTTCATCCATAAATCTGATAAAAACGTCTTTTTTTAAAACATATCTAAATTGGATTAAATCAACAAGAAAAAAAAAACTGAAAATTGAAAGTAAACCTGTCTGAGATGTAGGTGGAACATCAGAAGTATCAGGCGACAATGGTTCGTAATTGCCAACGGCAATAGATTCCGAACGTTGCTGATTTTTTACAGTGGTGGTTTTGTCTTCGTTCTGGAATTTACCTTCTTTGCAAACTTAATTTTATCAATTTTATTCCTCAAGATCAAATCAGAAACAGCAATTCATAATTTATAATCCAATTTAAATACAAAACAAGACTGTTAAACCTAAAAACTGTATGTTTTATATAAATTATATATCAAATGTCATAACTTGCAAAAATTACGATATAATTTGTTTAAGTTAACAAAATAGTTACAGCTGGCTTGTTTAGTCCGAGAAATGCATGGTACGGTACCTCAGCTGTAGTCGTTATCGTTTTCGTGCCATCATCATTAGCATTTGTTGTTGCATTTGTTACGAGCAGTGAAGGAACCGATACATTCAAAGTATTTCCAGGTGTAATTGTCGAAGCTTGGAAAGTTGGCGAAATAGAGGCACTTTGAGATGATACATTAGGAGATAAAACTCTTAATGTCGACATCTGTAATAATGCAAATTGTTTTTTAAAAATTATCGCTGAAAAAATGAAACCACCTACTCTACATGGTGACATCAAAATATGAAACATATAATAAACTAAATTTCAAAGTTAATCCTATGAGATGAAAATATAACTGTAGATGGACTACTATAATATACGTAAGAAACATTACAAGGACAAAAAAAATCAAAGAAAATACCAGTTTAATGATCAAGAAAAACGCTCTTTTCAATTTTTAGCAAAAAAAAATAAAATCATTTCAGTGCAACAGTTGCATAGTATGCTTATCCTAAAAAGCACTATGCACTATTAGCTAAATGATAAAATTTCAACTTAAAAATTTGGGAAAAATTATATGCTAATTAACCCTAACACTGATTGTTGAATACCATTTTAGCTGTCTCCTTTTTTGTTCAATTCCATGTTTCTTTCATTAAATGTTTCATTTAAAAAATTCTGATGGATGGATCTTCCGTCATACATCCATCTTCACATTCATCTTATCAATACTAAATTCAGGAAAAACTCCACGCAGGATTTTTTAGCTTTTTCAAAAGTTGTTTATAAAGTATGCAAAGAATTTTCGTACTAGCAAAATTTCAAAACCTGGAAGGGAGACGAAGTAGTAGGTGGTGTTGGTATGCGTAAACTTGATGAATTACGTGGCGAAACATGTGTTGAATGTGAACTTGATAGATTTGGATTGATAGAAAGGGGTGTTCGCGGTGAAACGAGAGCGGGAACTGGAGCGTGTACCCCAGATGTATAACTGCTTACAGAGCTTACGGCTGGACATCCAAGAATGGTAGTCGTAGGAGGTCCATGCGGAGAAGCAGCTGCAGTATTTGGAACAGAAGTGGAATGCGATGGTGAAAATCTTGCTTGATGTTGTTGTGGCAATGCGGGCACAAAGTGGGGAAAGTGATGCTGCTGCTGAGCTGGAGATGTTCGAGATATGGATAATGTTGCCGCTGAAGCTGCAAGTAATTGCGAATGTGGAGATAGAGGAGGAGAGTTATTAGACGTGGTAGTACAACCAAAATGCGCAGCTATGCTGACCGCCGGTGAGCCGACATGTTTTTGACTTGTTGCAGGCGTTTTCACACTTGGTGCATGATGAACATCAGATAAAGGCGGAAGATACACAGTATGAATACCTGAAAATTCATTAATGGAGAAATTTCTGAAATGAGTCAAAAAAATCAAATCACATCAATGTCATTGTGATCTCAAAAAAATTCCCAATTCATAACTAAAAAATTGAGCTGAAAAACTTGAGACAATTTAAATGCTTTCTATTTATTTGGATTTGACAAAAAAAAGAACATTTTAAATTGCAAAAATACCTGATTTCCGTTTAATTTCACAGCTATTCTGTGCAATCCGACGATCGGAACGATTAAATTCTTCGTTGAATGGCATATTATGGCAGTGTGTACGCAATAGATGTGACGTTTGTCCTGAGTCAAACATTGTGCTGTCGAGTCCTATAAAGACGGCATACACTTAGAGTCATTCATATGTCCCATGACATTCCGATACTGTTTTAAACAATGATACATCACTGATATCAAGAGATCAAATAAGACATAAGAAAAATCTTCTACAAAAATTATGAAGCATTAACCTTTCCGACACATGACGGAGTCAACACGTGAGCGCCGATTTGTTGTGCATCCTTCAAGCATAGCCGGGTCACTTGAAGTGCTCATTCCAGCAAGCTGCAAAATAATCTTGTTAGCAAAGTTCAGGTAGATTGAACTTTTTTTGAAAGTCTCAAATACTTTATTCATATTTTATTCGCAGTATAGCAAAATAGCATGGACTGCGTGGGAGTGAACTTTTAGGTGAAGACAATTCCAAAAACTTAAAAAACATTATTCATTTGAATTTAAATCGCTTTTTCTGATTTCTTAAATATTTCTCAGATAGTCTGTCTTCTTACAGCTGAAAAGAACACATAATTCATTAGGGTAATCAATTTCAAATTAAGCCTAAATATGTGCTTAAATAAGAAATGCACTGCTTTGAATAAGATGTCAATATTTACTCGTCCTTCAATTGCTGTTGCAAGCGCAGAATCATTCAAAGTTCGTTTTATGCCGATCAAACTTTGCCCTGTCTGTGTTGAAGATGGAGCAACTCCCATCCTGGTTACCGATGGAGGAAATTCCTTCATAGCACCTTTGCTTATGGGAGCCCCTTGGACTGTGGCAGTAGTATTCTCATCGCCCCTCACTATTACTCCAGAAGAACTAGCAGAGGCTAATGTATTTCTTCCTGAAAAATAATACAAAAAGATATTACTGAAGATATAAGCACTCAAATTTTAATTTAGAAAAATCTGAGAAATAAGAAGTCACCTTATAATAGCACAGTTTTGAATGTTGCTTGCAAATTTTTTAAATAAACCAAGGAACAAGGATATGATTAAAAACTAACCACTGAGTGCCTTTAAGCCTTCATCATAAGCTCGCAAATAATGCTGCATTGCTGTGCGTCGTTCCTTAAGACGTTCTATTGTTTGCAAATGAACATGAGCAGCTTCGCTATCCTGCGATCGCAGAGCGCGTGGATATTCAATTTGCGAGACTCGACTTAATTCATCATTCATACGAGCTTCTTCCTCAAACGTTCCAAAAATTCATTCGAAATATGCATTTTCCAGAGTGTATTTAATTAAAAAAATAGAAGTAAATCATGTAATCAAAATGTCACTTTTGACAAAATTCAAGTTCACTACTTTCCAATCAATACCAACCTGCTAATCGACAGGGTTAATGAATATATGGGAGATTTTTTTCACACATATAATCTTTTTTTGTTAATGTAACTATTTTTGTGTTGATGTAAAAGTCACTTTGCTGATATACAACATAAATTATTCAAAACACAACTTACTTCCACAACGCGTCGTCGCTGCTGCTCTATATAACGGATTTCTTCCTGCTAAAAGAGTCGGAATGAGTATTTCTTTGGCTATTTCTAAGATGAATTACCATAAATTAATTATTATTTCTACTATTACTCCGGTAATAAAAGAGAAGTTATAACTGCTTTGAAGCAATAAACGTAGGAATTAATCGGAAAAAATTTTATGCGTCTTTCTAGTGAGTGATCAATAATTTCTTCACTTAGCTGATCTATCTCAGAATTACCCGCCATCATATTCGGCCTTGCAGTCAATGCAAGCATTCGTTGCATTTTTTTTTTTTTTTTTTGTTTTACAGCTAATATGCGTGGAAAAAAGGAGAAAGAGATTATCCATTGTCTCACTACAGTGCTAGCAAAAATTATATAAAAATATATGTTACAAGTTTTTGTTGTGCCTCCAACTGTCGCACACTTTCATCTAGCTCTTTGCGCATTTGTTCAGCATTACGGAAATCATTGTAAAGTTGAGAAGCCGTTGATGAAAGTGGCTGCACGTTTGTACGTTGCGGCTCTGTGCTACCTGATGCCACTCTGCTTGGTATATTTGTAGGTATCGCTGCTGATGCAGTTGCTGTTGCAATAAGCTGTTTCGCTTGTTTTTGTTGTTGTTCAACATTTGTTTGAGCACTTAAATGAGCTGCAACTGATGGATGTACATTTGTAGACGCTGCAGCTGCAGCTAACAAAGTATTTGCCGCTGCATTACGTTGCATGTTGACTGTTTGGGATAATGCTTGTTGCTGTTGTTGTTGTTGTTGTAACGGCTTTATATTAGTCGATTGCTGCATAAGTTGTTGCCATAACTGCAAAGATAATTTATGTAGAGTGAATTTTTTAAGTTTCGTAGAAATGATTTTAAAAAATATCAGTTCAAAAAAGAATTCGCAAAAATTAAATTTTTTGTGCTAATAGAAACAATGCCGAAAAAACATTTTTTCGTTTTTTTTCCCAGAAATCCAAAAATGACCAGAAGTTTTGCTTGATCACTTGCTAATGCATTCATTTGCTGTTGCTGATGACTGCTCTGTATCTGTTGTTGTTGTTGTTGCTCAGAAAGACCCAAAGCTAATGCCTGTTGCCGATACTGATCAACTACAGTGCTTGCTAAAAAAAATCTAATAGCACTCCAAATTTTTTCTGTTAGTTTTAAATTGACTTATTCAATTTCTCACCTATAACGCAATAGTTTAAAAGAAACAATAAAATAATAGTGGACGGGAAAAACTATATTTGAAAAAGGAAACCTCGGAGTGCGGCTAATCGACGTTCATATTCATGCTGTTGTGCAGCTTGCTGCATTATTTTCACTGTCATCGCATACTGCAAAAAAATCTTATCAAAAATTCCTGGATCAGGAGATACAAACTGCACATTTGACAAAATTTTCAAATTTCATCGAGGAGAAAAATAAAAAGCTCACCTGCATGGTAGGATCCATTGCAGCTAACTGATTGTAGAAAGCAGCCAACGATGACATATTTGGGTCGGGAGTAGCAGTAGGAAATGCAGCAGCTGCTGCTGCCAAAGAATTCTGCAAAAAAGGAAGTGCAGCAGCTGCATTTGCATTAGACTGCAATGTTGGTGCTGGGATTGCTGGCGTGGAACTTGTCGCAATATTACTGGCTGCTGCTAAAGGTGTACCGGCCCCGACTGTTCCAGTAGAAAGCATTTGCATTTGCTTCATTTTTTCCAGCAATAAATCATTATTGGGGGTAGATGATGATGGTGGTCTCATTAAAGGTGTTCCTTTAAAAAAAAGCAAAATTCATTGAGCTAAATTCAAACTTCGTTAAATATTAGCAATTTTGAAAATTAAGTAAAAAAAAAACTAAGTCAATATTGCATTTCTAATTAGAATTAAAGTAGATGTTTCATTTCGGAAAAATGACACAAATTCAACATATCACAACTATGCTATTTCAAAATGGAATTTCCAACAATCTCATCAGAAAACAAATCCTTGAAATGAAGTATCTGTATGGGGAGGAAAATTTTTTAATAAAATAAAAAGAATTGGAACCTTGGGTGATTGAACCTCTGACAATATGTGCAGATGAAACTGACTGAGTGACTGCTGAAGTTGACGATCTGGTCATTGAAACTGAACATTGAGATAATCTATCACTTTCCATCTTGAAAAGCATTTCAATTATCATGGGAGATAAAATTTGCAAGAAAATGAATTCCTTATTATCTTCATCAAATCATACATATACGCTTGAATATTATTACTACTATTACTCAAACATAAAATTATTCGATATCGCTACTCAAGTAATGAGCCTTTTCAAGCAACTATATTGCAGCGGCACAACAATCTATTATAATTAACTTACAGGAATTAAAAGACCAGTCTGCTTCCTAGTTCATTTAGAATCGACATATTAATGATCAACTGATTTACATCAGCGAAGCACGACTCTTCTGCCTAATACCTTGCATTTCGAGATGTACATGAACGTTATTAATTATGGTATACTAGGATTTAATAATCGCATCACTTTTCTTAAAAAAATTTAGAATTCCTAATTTCTTTTTTTGAACCAAACCTGAACAGATGATCGGATAGGCATCGAATCCGGAGTAGAGGAAGTAAGTGTTGCAAGCAGTGCACTTCCAACAAAGGATGATTGCGGCGGTATGGGTGCTGTTTTTGTGACATCATTCATATTCGAAAAACCCGACGGGGAGGAAGCATTTGCATCAGATTTTTGACATGTCAAAGGAGATGACATGACTTCTTGCTCTTCCTTCACTTGTGGTAGATAGGATAAAATCGCTTCAGAACCTACTCCAGAAGTGCCACGAAATCTTGGTTTATACAAATGTGTGGATGGTGATTTTACGACTGGAGGTAGTAAAATAACACAATCATCTTGATTGGTTACTTCATCAGCGCTTAACATTGCACTGCTCTCACCGCTAAATTTTTGCATAATATGACAAAATTATGGACAAGAAATTTATTGAAAGATTATTTTTGCATATTTAATGAGGCATCGAGAAGGCTTATAAAGAACAAAAATAACAATCATTATCAAGAGAAAAAATTTTAACCAGTTCCTAACTATCGTGTCGTTTTTAGCTCCCACATTCTTTTCCAGAAAATTTTCAATAATTTATTCAACAACTCCCTCATTCTTTTTCAGAAAATTTTCAATAATTTATTCAATAATCTTTTCTCTAAGTAATTAAAAGGAAAAACCTACAGAATGGAGAGCGGTTCAGCTTCAGCAATATCATTATTATTAACCGCAACAAGAGCTTGCTGTAACTGCGAATTATCCCTATCATCTTCACTAACATCATCTTCGCTTTCTACTTCTTTTTTGACACTTTCCATAGCATGAATCTTTTCATACTGCTCTCGACATTGCTAAATTGAAAATAGTTCGCTAGGATGACAAGAGTGAACTGACTTAACTTCATCATCAAATCATAACTTCGTTCGTTTTCAAAACTACTTTTACTGTTTAATTTCATGATTAACATACCTTAGCAGCATATTTATTACCCAATTTTTCAGCTACGCCATCCCAATTTTCCCCATCCATTGAATTGACTGCGGCGCATAATTTCTCTACTTCCTCACTACTCCAAACAACAGCAGAAGATTTCTTCCATAAACCCATTTCTTCTTCCAATTCACCAGCGATAAGCTGAAAAAGTCGCATTGCTCTATGAAAATATTTCAAAAAAAATTACAAAATTCCTTATTAAAATTTCTCCAGTTTTGAACAACTCATTGTTTCTCTGCATAATTAATAATAAAACGTAAAAAAAAAAAAAAAAAAAAAAAAAACAAAAAAAATAAAAAAAAAAAAAAAAAA